>BGPR01024501.1:0-23169 GCA_013235015.1 Araneus ventricosus | reverse complement strand
CCAAATTATCGTCGAACCACATTTTTATAGTTTTCTATAGTATGCGTTTTTTGGTTGTACAGTTCATTTTACCCAAATTATCGTCGAACCACATTTTTATAGTTTTCTATAGTATGCGTTTTCTGGTTGTACAGTCAGGGACGTGGCGAGCGTCTCACATCTGGGGGGGGGGGTGAGATCCAAAAAATGCCGCCTCTCATTATGAACTTTGCAGAAATAAAAGACAAATATTTTTATAGTGCCTAATATACATACATGTTCCTGCTGTGATGCATAATATCATTTTCAATGATGAGGACACGAAATATCCAACGTTTCAACCAAAAACATGCCTTCAAAAATCACATTGAAAAAATAAAAACAAAATTTAGCTTAGCAAAGACACGATTTTATTCCCTCCTCGGTAGGAAGTCCTAACTCTCGATGGAAAATAAACTCGTCCTCTATAAATCACTTTTGCGACCATTGATTAGCTGTGCTTTCCCAATGTATGTGTGTGGGTTCAACCCATCAGAAAAACTGTGAGCACTACTAAGATATCACAAATGTCCTCAGAAACTAAAATTATTCGTAAAGATCTGAAACGCAAAACCATTTGGGATTTATTTAAAATATAGCCATAAAATATTTGAACAAATGGATAATAGATATTAGCGAAGCCGCAAGAGAGATTCCAGTGCATGACCCTAGTATAAGAACAGTCACAGAGCAAAGTTCGATTTAGAAGCACTCTCACCGTAAAACTTTCGGAATCGACATATAGCCTGATTTGTCCAATATAATCAAAAGAACATATCAACAATGCAGTACAATTTTATTAATATAAATTATTTCATTATCACTATAATTACTTTAAACTGAATTTTATTTCTTACCATCATTAAATTTAATTAATCAAATAATACATTCTGATACATAAATAATACACATACATATAATATTTAAATAATACGAATAATAATCAATCCTTGGACCCTTAACATATCATGCCACTAAAATTTCATTCATAGATGTGGACAATAAAAAAAAATCACAGTCTGAAAGATCCCTCCTTTGGCCATTTCTTATTACTGAAATAATTATTGTAATTCAGGTATTTAAAATATTATGAAAAAACACATCAAGGTGTTAATTTTTTTTAAATATGCAAACAGTAAAAATATCAATTTTATTAATCTTTATTTTTTTACATTTAAAATTTGAGAATTATTTTATTTAGAATCAAAAGTGAAATGTTTTTACAGAGTAGGTATTTGGCCAAATCATTATTCTTTATATCACTAATCTCGATGTTAAAAAAAACACTGCTTCGAAATTCAACTCATTTTGAATTTCTGTTTATTACTATTATATACACGGCATTCGAACGGAAAAAGGTTCTGTTATTCCTCATCCGAGTACTTGAAAAATCGCAAACATCCGCTGGTAATATATATGCATAAATTTGCAGAATTTTTTTAGATCTATTAAAACAAATAATGTTAAATAAATAAATAATTAATGGAACAAAAAGCAATGTAAAATAATGAAAAGCAGTGCAACTTGACTAATTCGAATTTAATTTAGAAAATCTTTGTGTAAAAGTGAATACAGCATGAGAAAACGGCAATTTTAATTAAAAAAGGCAAAAAAAATCTATTTTTAAAATTTAACACCTTTAATAAAGAATACATAATAAATAAATAAACAGTGTGAAATTTTAATTAACTAAGTAATAATATTTATTGATTTTTTAAAAAATAATGTTAATAAAATTACTTAAAGCTTAAATTTAAAATAATTCAAAAAGGGAGAAATATTTAATTGCTGTTTTGATTGGATACATTGATTGGATTCTAGAGTCAATAAAGAACCTTAAAAAGTTATTTATTCACGATCGATGAGCATACAAAGTAAGGACGAAAGCAATTTAGAAATAAAAAAGAATTTAAATTTTTATTCTTGACATTTAAGTAAGCAAAATAAATTCAAATTACAGATGATATTTAGGCATTATGCGTATAGAAATTTTAAGAATAGAGAAAAAATCGAACTACTTACGAATTTGGGTAAAAAACGTTTGAATTAACCAAGTTCCACAGTAATAATAATGATTTAATTCACCTATAGTAAAGCAGGTTTGGTGTATAAAAGTCCCACTGTACTTCATCAGCTACACTCCGCTTTCTGGATTGGGATTTCTTTATGTTGTCTTTAGCTTTACTACTATTCAGGATAATGTCCATTCGAGTTTCCCGCCCAATAAGAAGTTAGGGGGTTTTGTGATGTAAAAACAACTGCATTCCCCCGATCATAAATCTGTCAGTCTACTTCCACCCCTTTTTTTTCCACGAATCGTGCAATCCGAAGACACCATGAAATTACAGGATTCTTAAACTGTCCTGCTCGTAAAAGCTTCCAGGGTTGGAAAAGAGATTATTTTGTGTATTTGTTTCCTTATGTGGTATATTTCAATGTTTCTGGGCATAATTATCAAGATTTTGGAAGAGAAATGCTGACATTTTACATAAGAGAAAGAACGCCTGACAAAATGAGAGCTAGATATATTTTTCTAGCATTAAACACACCGACGCACAAAAAATAAATAAAGATGTTACAGAAAGATTAAAAATATATGAGAATTTTTTTTAAAAAATCAAAAGTGAGCATATCCATTTTACAAAGTTGGTTTTAGAAGTGGATATTTTTAGTTTTGCTAAAGAATTAAGAATTTTGGGTAATTTTACAAAGGGGAAAAAATAAATTATGAGACAAAATTGAATGATACTGCACCCTCGTACAGTTGGGTACTCAGATGAGAAAACTGTAACAAAACGCTTTTTAGAAAAAAGCGTATATGTT
Source organism: Araneus ventricosus (assembly GCA_013235015.1). Taxonomy (NCBI): domain Eukaryota; kingdom Metazoa; phylum Arthropoda; class Arachnida; order Araneae; family Araneidae; genus Araneus; species Araneus ventricosus. The sequence continues at coordinate 20,328 of BGPR01024501.1, read as the reverse complement.
CACTTTTGTCAGAAAGCTCCTCATACGTATTTCTTCAAAAATATTTAACCTTTCATTTTTAAAGAAGCTTTTTTATGACCATCTTTTCTTTTGAAATCTAGGGAATACACATTTTTAATAGAAAAAAAGAATATAAAAAGTTCCCAAACTTTATTTTTAAGCAATAGTTTGTTGCTGAGATCAGCGGCATAAGATTGTGACATTTCTTAAACTTCCTGAAACAGTTTAGCATTTGAATAATGTAATTATTATTAGCAGTCAACAAATTTGCATATTTTAGAGGCTAAATTTTACACTTCCAGGATTGAAGATGTTTCAATGCAATCACTGAATGTTACTGCTAGTCAAGTTTCTTTCTGTATGAAAAAATCGAAAATAGAAAAAAAATTTATAGTAAAGTTGGAGAGAAAGGAAATCCATTCATTCATATAAGCTTAGCAAGGAAAGGTTAAAATATATTTCACACCGAGTTAATATTTGTCTCCTGTTGTATAATAAATCTCATCATTGTGGCTTGTATATCAAATTAACAAAATTTTTATATAAAATATTTTTTTATAAATATATGATGAAAGCTAACATACTAAATGAATGCTATTAAAAAATTGTTAGCATCTCTCAAAGTTTCTTAAATCAATATTATAAAAAATTTAAATAATTATTTCTTTTTTTATGTCGTGGAAAAATTTTCATAAATATTTTCTTATACTTAAAAATATAACAATAATTATGCAAAATAAGCCCACAGTAAACACTAAAATTTAAACTGTCTTTTCATTTTCTGATTGTTACTCAATTCTTCTATCGAATTAATGTTATTTTTTAAATTCTAAGATATTAAGAAAACGTAGTATTGATATTTTCTCTGTTAACTCATCTGAAAGAAAAAAAGTGATAAAGACTTAAGATAGATGAGGATATTTGCATTAAAAACTCTTTACTTTCTGACATGCGAAGTAAAAAAAAAAATTATAAACGCCAAAAATTTGACATCGAGATTGATGATTTTCTACATTAGAGTACCCGAATACGAAAAAAACATTTTCTGGAATTATATATGTCTGTCGCGTCGCTTCGTCCGTCTGTAAACACATACCGATTTCGGTGTGTCGTCATTTTCTCGGCAATATCGACTTGCCGTGGTCTCCGATTCAGGGTAATAAAACTAGGCAGTTTCGGCCTTGTGTCCAAGGACTTGACCGGGGGACCAAACAGGGGGATGACACTTTTATTAGGGAGTACACTAGAAAGTTTAGAGAAGAACACTGCCGCGCAGATGGGTAACGGAAAATTTCGGGATCTACAAAACAGTGGCATCTCATTTCTTTCGTTGCTCTGAGAATTTATCTTTATTTTACTACAGAAGGGAAAGTTTGCCCGAACCCCTGTCAGTTAACAATAGTCACGCCACGCATCGGAGTCGGAACGGCTCCCTATTGGTGACAACAATGGTCTGCAAGAGAATTTAAAAACCAACTTAGTAAATAAAAGTTCACTTTGTTTTTTTCAGCGTTTTAATAAATAATTCTGCAAATGTTGTGGACACGCAGAATAAAATAATACGTTCGGTTGCTTTTTCAAAATTTGCCGACTCATTTAGTCAATTTGCAGATTTCAGAAAAATCTGGGGGGGGGGCCCCCCCCCCCCCCCCCCCCCCCCCCTTCGCCACGTCCCTGTGTACAGTTCATTTTGCCCAAATTATCGTCGAACCACATTTTTATAGTATTCTATATCATGCGTTTTTTGGGTTGTACAGTTCATTTTACCCAAATGTCTCTTCAAAATATTTAACAAAGTTTCAACTGAAAATATGTCTGGTGTATTTCCAGACTAATAAAGCAAATGAATTTTATTTTTCAGCAAGATAATCTTGACTAATTTTAAATTGTGGAAAGGAGTTAAATTATATTAAAATAACTCGCCAAAAGTTTGTAAGAATAGGACAATCCTACGTTGTAATATTTCAGTGCTTTTGGATGAATTCATCATACCTAAGGTGACCGCCTACGTTCGGAACAAAATTTTTGAAAAATTGTATGTTTTAATAATTTGTATTATCAATTATAAACACAAAAATCACCAAAAGGTTTCTAATAAATACAATATTTTTTTGAGAAATATGGGAATTTGTTGTAAATTTTAATAAAATTTAACCAACACAGTTAACATTCTACACTAAATTGTAATGCAGCAATTCTAATTTTCATTGCACACAAGTTATAGAGGACAATGATCTATGAAATGAACTAAAATCTCAGAAAAAAAATTGAAATACAAGTAAATTAGGGGTTGAAATAAGAGTAAATATGCATTTTCCCATTAATTCGCAACTTAATTTTTCTAAGAACACCTGCAAATTAAAAAAAATACTTCACGAACAATAAATATTTTACTTCATTTCATTGCTTATACTATTTTAAACATGTGCTGAAAATTTCAAGTGATTGTCTCTATTAGATTTTAAGATATCATGTTAATGGTGGGGAAATATTATCAAAAACGAAGTTCTTAGAAAACTGCTCTTAAAATTTCCTTCTGGTTGGTTTTGCTTCAGACCAAGTATTTTAAAATAGTTATAACTTATTTTCAAATTCACTTAGAAACAAAATATAAACGGATTTGGAAAGATGACAGCCTGAACTACAAGAAAATGTCAATAAATATTTGTATCTTTTCTAATGATAGTTGAAAAACAATCAATGCACCATCGGATAGAACAAATAATTTTCTTTCTAATGAAGTTTGTTTTGAATTTCTAACACAATTTACTGAATTTTGAGAAATTTTTAAATAATAGTCACTCATGTTAATTTTTGATAAGGGCTTTTTCATATTCTCGCATCTGACGTTCTAACAACTCTATAACTTTAATTTTTTAACCTTATAACTGGAACGTTTCTGTCGGATTAAATAAGCACGATTAAAATATCTTATTCCGTTTCTTTTAAATTAATTTTTTCCTGATCAATTCAAACAGTTTTTTGATAGCGAGATTTGACAGCGAGAGTTTCTACGGACTATAAAGAATGCATTGATGCAATTTCATTGGCTGGTGCTGACCTCCCTCGAAGGAGGTGACGTAATATGCTTTCTACAATCCGATTCCTTTCAGTGACGTCATTAGAAAGTTAATTATTGTTTTAAAAACTTTTCATTATTTTCTACTTTTTAATCTTTAATTCGTAATTCATTATATAAATAAGCAAAAAAAGTCACATTATATTTATAAGAAAACTGGAGAAACACAAAACCCTTTATTTAGATTGCAAAAGTACACTCATAAACGGAAGTTGAAGAGTTTAAAAGTATTTCCATGGCACCTGATAATCTAAACACTGAAAATAACAATATAGTTAAAATGCAAAGTCTTCAAAATTCCTTTTAAAAAATGAAATCAAACGTTAAAAATATACACTCTTTTTAAAGTGCTTCATAATAAAAACTAAATGGCAAAGTTATAGCAGCATCGTAAATATTTGCGTCTAAAAATGCAGCGATTCAAGAGCCAAGATTTTCTTTTGTCTTGGAGCCAGCACCCTCTGTCGGCTTGGTAAGTAGTAAAGACAGCTCAGTCAACCTGTAGCAAGGCCTTCCTTGGGCATCTCTTGCACTTAGCTTCAGGAGAACTTGAAGGCATTCTTCCTTAAATTCTTCAAGGGATTCAGGAGGAACGTTGAAGTTATATCCGCACTTTTCGTACAACGCTTCTGAAAATAATAAGAATAATTTCAAACAAGTGAAGCACTCTGCCAGATTTAGTGTAATTGTTAGTAAAATAAGTAATTCGGAAATTAATAATACTAACAGAAAGAGACTTCACATTTATATTACGCAGATAAAGAATATATGGGGTGTTAGGAAAGGTCATTTACGAGCTTTAACCCTCTTGCTGGAGAAACTTTTAATTACTATTTAGATGTAACGTTTGCAAACTTGTTCAAATACCGTTGAACCAAGCGAATTGTTATTTGCGTTGAAGGTTTTATTATAATACGATTCAGCGTTTTAAAAGTTCTAAGTAAACCCATTAGCTTGCGGAAATCTCAGGATGCAGCAGAAAATAGATTTACAGAACACCACTTCATGCCCCTGCGACTATAACCTTTTGGTTATTTAAACAGTGTTGCGGAGATGAAGTGGAAGAGACACTGGAAGACGCTCCTTAACAGTCTAGCAAATAATGGCGAAGGCAGGGAGATGGAAAGGTTACAAAAATGCAAATCTAAAAATCTGGGATAATATACAATAAATTAAGGCGAGTATCATAAAACCATATACAAACGAAAACAGTAAAACGGGAAGAAAAATGAGAGTGAAGTGTACAATATCAACCAACGAGAGAGGAAAAGAACTAATCAAATAAAGAAGCCCACAAAAACAAACTAAAATGCGAGTTTTAAAGCACATTTGTGTCTGCTCTGTTGATTGTTCTTTTCTGCAGAATGTGGAAGTTCTTCTGTGCGGAAGCGGAGAATAGTTCAAGTGCGCTGTCACTTCCGCGAAGACGGCGCAAACAACATTCCCAATGTCGGCTTTGCAGGAATGGAAAAGGCTTGAAATGGAAGATGGTCATGGATTTATTCGAAGAAGCTCTTGAAATTCATTAAGATGGCGAAGCAATTGTTGGATTTTAAGTCGGGAGCCTTTGTCGGAAGCGACGTTGCTGAACCAGATTAGCTCATGTTGCTGTGCCGGATTAGTCATGTGGAAGGATTCAAATAGACTTACAGAGGGTTAAAGGTAGATAAAACATACACAAATCGTTTCTATAATAAAAACAAGGGGTCGGAATAGGAAAGGTCGATCCCTTCAAGCGGCTCTTTGTCAGTGAATTAAATAACAGTAAAAGATGCACCAGATGAAGACTAACAAATGCATAACAGCAAACAACACAGCTGCCTGAATAACACCACATGCCGTTCGCAGCATGACAAATACAATAGCAATTGGGGCGTAGCAAACCTTTTGTGTATCTTAAAAAGTTAGTATTCAAAGGATATGCCGTCTGTAGCTATACACTTCATATAGCATGGTTTTTTTTTTTTTAACTTATACATCTGCTGCCATGTCCCGCGCCAGCTCGTGATAGAGATATTCGGATTTTCTATCGAATTAGATGACTCCTACACTGTTTTAAATAAAACAGAAGGGGTCATCTAATTATAGATAGTAACGTCCGTTTTGTTGTGCATTTTTGAGTCTGTAGCCGATACGTCATTGTGCTTTATTTGCTTTGTGTTTGGTTTGGGTTGTGTCTTTTATTGTTATAACCGTCGTTTTGTTGAGCATTTTTGTGTCTGTAGCTGTTATGTCAATAAGTTCACTAATTGTGTGACATTGCTCTGAAGTAACACCTCTATTTAATATAATTTAATATTTAACTTGCCTTTTTAAATATGGTGAGGGTGTTTGTAGTTGATGCCCGCAACCACAATTCGTGCTCATGTTTCTCTTTCCCGGGGGGGGGGGGCATCAAAAGACTACAACCATTGGGTTGAGTCGACTCTCCTGGGTTAGGGAATGGATTTAGATAGTAGGTGTGAATCACAGACGCTAGTCAAACGGTGTCAGCGGCAGCCAATGTGTCCACACGTTGACTGTCGCGTCACCCATATTCAGGTGAAGAGGATATTCTTACCTTCTATGGCCCCATCTCCACTATCTCTTAACGACAGTAAAGATAGGACATCTAATTTGATATCAGGTGGGAATAGCAGGCTCGAGTCGAATTGCGAACTCGGCAGCCAATGTGTTAATTCATTGGCATGGAGCTCATTGTTGTGGTCGCCTTTGCGTTTACGACCCCAAGTTCTATTGGGGAAAAAATTACTTGTTTCTCTATGCCTGAGCTATACTTAAAAGTTTGTAAACGATGTTTCAGGTCACGCTGCAGTACTTTGAATTCTAAGCTTTTAAGAAATTTTCTTAATACATGCTTCATTAAAAAAATTTAGCGTGTCCTGAAGTAGAAAGACTGGTTTAGAAAATGGGCATTTATTTTTACGGTTATAATTTTTGTTATAACACTTCCCCGTGCTATTATACAACATAGTATGTAATGTTCAATACTCGCATACATTGTTAATATAATGTTCAATACCGTATAATATTGTACTTCATGATGCGTAGTAGAGAATGATAAAAATTTGGACGTTGAATTTTTCGACGCTTACAATATTTTTTCTTTATATATGTCGTATATGCGAATATAAAAAGGAAATTTTGTAATGTAAAATCGATATTTCAGAGAAACAATCAATTTTACAACAAGAATTCCACAAAATATTGCATGCTCATAGAAAGTGCTTAAAAATGATTAGCTTGAGATTCTTACTTTTACAAGCTTGATCAGATAGATAAGGAATTACTCTGTTTTCTTCGACGCACTCAACTACCTGGAATCCTATCTTTTCAACCATTTCTCTGTACTGATCTGCTCCGAATCCACTCTCGTACATATCGTCAGCGTAATGAAGCTAAAGATTGAAAGATGCGGGTAAATATATTTCATACTAACTTTCGATATAACAGTAGTTAAAGAAGAACGGTTTAGATTCTAGTTCAGATGTAAACATTGAATTTATAAATTAGTGCGTCAACAAATACGAAATTAACCCTTTGCACTCGAAAGACGACTCTCGGTCACCATTCTAGATTGTGCATCATTCTGACGTTTCTGGATTTCTAAAAATATACTTACAAAGTTATACGAAGTTGTAGAATAATTTTTCAGGAAAAATGAACTTACGCAAACATATCTTTTATGTACCAAAACCATAATAATATGAGCTCTTGTAAATCAGTGAATAATTACGCATGTAATTACTTTTTCGAGTGCAAATGTTCGTTCATATTGTATTGTGCTTTATTAAAAGAATATCAGCAGTTTTATAGAAAAAGGAAATAACCAGTTGTAAGAGTTTTAACACTAGTAGAATTAATGAAAAAACTATCTGAATAGCAATAATCTGATTAGCAAATCTTTATTGGATGATTTTATAACATATGTCTAGAACGTTTTAACCTTCCAGCGGGCGCGCGTTTTTGCAAGAGATACTTGAATTGTATTACATATATTACATCGTATTACATATTTAGATCGTTATTTTATAAATTTAAGCGCAACTTTATTTATAAAATTTTTTGTTTACTATTAGGCTAATACAAATACCATAAATAAAAATTGCATTTATTTTTGGAAAATAACACGATATATATGCAATACTATGCACGATATGTCGTAAAATTTGGATAAGCGCGCCCGCTGCAAGGTTAAGCTAGGTGTTTGCTAAATGCTATCGTTCCCAGTACGGGCACCGCAGACATGAATAAAAAATTGCGATTCATTGGGAGATTTCAGTCAATGGCTTGCAAGAAGGAGTTGGGCTAACGGTAATTGGGTTTTTGAAGCATTGGCAAGAAGACAAATTTAGCATGTGTGGCGACGTTTACGGTATGCGAGTAGATATGGACCACATAGTGGATAGATACAATCAAATCGATTCTTTTCTTATTCTATTGATATAAAGGCGTCCTTAGTTTGATCTTCAGATAGCAGTCAGAAGATTAGAATTTATCATTCTGATCATTAGCAAGCAACTTACTGTAAACTGTCACACCATTTCAACGTCAGGACGTTTGATCCGCAACAAAAAATATGACGTTCAGTAGTCTCACATAAAAAATAGTCTTCTCGGTACTCTAAACTGCAATCCTAAAAGACTCTTCCAAATGTCAAAACGACCACCAGGTTTCGGCGGAGGTGATTGAATTGAGGAAAATACATTTAATTTTTGTAATGTGAGAACTGATCATAGTTTTAGGAATGGAAAATTTGATTTCAATTGGTGTTTATAAGCAGTTGAAGATTTTGATCCGAAATTCGGAGAATGGGCTGTGATCATATTTTTAAATAATTAATCTCTCAGTAACACTCATTAATAAACTACTACCCGTAACGTATCTAAATCGAAAGAATTGCTATGGACTTCAGGAATACCACGTACATAATGATTTTCATTAACAGATTTCACATATTTTGCACACATTTCATGCACTTTATTTGAAAAGAATTTTAGCACGATAATATGACTTATAAGAACATTTTACATGAAATTTGTACAGAAATTGATACAATAACTTAATGAGATTTATTTTATTAAGTTGCTTATACAAATATCTTTGATTACAACTTACAGAACCGAAAGAATTGATAGGAAATCTAGTTTGTAGCTACTGAAATTCATGCTGCAATAGTTTAGTTTTGCAGATTTACTAGAATTAATTCGTGTTACGAAATATCAGAAAAGAAATTCCTGGAGAGCGAATTCAGATGACGAGGCGACAACGGACAACCAAGTATTTCCATTCACAGAAAGAAAAGAACATAAGGATGTTGGAGTTATCTAAGGACACAAACTCGTGAGATTTCCATCAAGCCATCTCAAACTATCAGTTCTTGAATAGATTATTAGAGTTATCTAAATTATGAAACGCATTCTGAGATCGTAGCAGATAAAATTTTGATTTACGTTTAAACCAAACGTATAATAAAAGAAAGTATTTCCAGAGAAAATAAGTGAAAAACTTCTATTAAATTCTTCAGAATGTAGTTCATTATGTTAATAAGATTTTAAACATACTTTTATTCTGACTGAATATATCCTGCAATACATTCAGTACATTTCTAGAATATTGCAAGTCGATATAAGACATTTTTTACTGATGTTGCTTGGAGGTCATATGACTACAAGTTTAAAAAAATATATTACTTTAGCAAGTCAAAAATTACAGTTTTTTTATTTTTACGAACTTTTTATTTGTTAAATAAAAGAAATTGAGGCATAAATTAAAATATGGCTCACAGAAATCTTAGATTTTGCTGGCGCCATCTATTTGAAATAAATTAATCTGACAGTTTTCATTCAAAATCACCAATAAGAAAAATCTAGTTTTTTAACATAAAGCTATATTTCTGTACATTCATAGCCGAAATCTTCTCATTATTTGTGACAAATATGAACGGGTTTTCTGTTTTGTTTATTTACATGAAAAGCCTTAACCTACTTCCGGTGTAATGTTAAGTCAATGGAATCCTCAAAGCGAAAATCCAAACGTAGTGCAAATAAACTCTAGTCTTCTAATGTAAGTTCTAATGTAAATCAGAAAACTCGTCCATAGGAATTTCGTGTTGACAAATAAAATCGTAAAAGATTAATTTGCATCTAGATTGATAGTTACGATGACCAAAGTCCCAGAAAATTTAAATCTCGAATGTTTGAGATTTGCCCTAAGTTTACCAAGATAGTAGTAATATTCCGTTATAAACCATACTACTTGGTGCCTTTGTCTCGATTAATTTTCTCCCATCCTCCTTTAGTATCTGAAATGAATAACTTCTCGTATCCTGCTGCGCCGATACTTCTAATAGAGAATTATAGCAGAGCTCGTGTTGCTTTCGGCAACCTAAGAGGACACTTGGCAGCTCTTTTTTCCAACTTGACATCCTAACCTTCGCTGGCTATAGGAATCTAGTAGCTTCGCTAGCACATTGAAGGCATTTGTTGTTTTCAATAACACAAAGGAAATAGGATAAGTCGTGCTCATGATTCCCGAGGCCAGGTTTGCTTGCCCGACCATAAAAGAATATGGGTACTAGGGTGTCTCAAAAAACCTTTTTTAGAAAAAAGCCTTGCACTTCTGGGTTTTTCTAATTCCTTTTGGTCCTAATAGAAAGTATATGAAGTTTCAGCCCTCTAAATTAAATGTAGGGTTTGCCTGTAAAGCCCTGACATTTGAAAAAGCTCCTAAAATGTCATATTTTTAGAATTTAAGAAATTTTATATGGTTGCTAATGTGTTAAATCTGGTTTATATTTGTTCCTATCGACATGTTTAGTTAGAATATAAACACAAATAATTATCAACAGCATCTTTAGCCACTGGAGAAAAAAAAGCATGAATTGGTTAAAATTTGCAATAATTCTGCCATGTTGCTTTTTGGAAACACCACACCACGATTACTGCATGTTCACGATAAAATCTTGAATATTTAGTAAAACGTTAAAGAAAGATATTAGGATAATTTAAAAGCTACAGTTTTTTTTGAGAGCTCAAGACGTAACATTAGAAAAAATTAAATACTCACAGCATTTAATTGTCCAAGTAACTTGCAGAAATGAGAAGAACTGCCAAATAATCTCATGTCATCACTTTAACTACTTTAAAATTTCATTCAAAACTGATTTCTTAAAGCAAGGATTTTCTTTCTTACTTTCTTCAACAAACTGAAATAGATTTTGAATATGTTCTTCATTTTTGGTTAACGCAGCATCCCTAATCACTGAAATCTTCCATTAGTTTTGCACCCCATTCGGCTGTGTCATATACTACTTTTACGTTCTTGTTAAAAGCTTTCACTTCTTTGAACGTGAAATATTCTTCCCAGGCATGAGGATTATTTTTCAACTAGGCTCCATTTTGTTTCAATAAAAGAAAAATCAACCATGACTACGTTCCAACCAAATGATGCAGTTTTGTGGTATGATTGAAAATAAAGAAAACGGGGACACTAGTGGGAAGTGATTTTTCATTAGCTTTGTATTTCATTAAAGATGCTGCTCTCTTCTTTTCTTAGTCCGACACTTTCTTAGAAAATAAAGAAAATTTTACTGCTTCTGTTAAATTCCGCAAATGTCTACTGAAATTAAACCCCAAGGGTCGAATTTCTCGTATATGTTCAGGGACTGAAACACATTCTTTGCAGTCAGTGACTACAAGGAATGTGCCGGGATTGTCCTAATAGTGTTGAATGAATTCACCTCGGGCAGTTAATTGACAAAATCCTGGGTCGTTTCACAAAGCCAGGTGAATGTATACAATATGAATGTTTACGTTCTCGTCAAAGATATATGCTTTTGGTAAACAATTTATATTTGACAATAGTAAATCCAAAATTTGCATCAAATATGTTTGTTCAACAATTTGATTTTTGTTAAAGTTTGATCGAATGGTCAAAATGCTACAGATGTTCCTGTAAATTATCTGATGTCTTGAGAGTCCCTGAATCTGTACGCGAAATAGGAACCTGGGGTTGTCAAAGCTGCCCTTTTAACTTGCAGTAGACATTTGTGGTATTTGTCAGAAGCAGTAACATTTTTTTATTTTCTAAGAAATAGTCAGACTCTGAAAAGAAGATCGCAGAAACCTTAATAAAATACAAAGGCAATGAAAAAATCACTTCCCACTGGTGTCTCCGTTTTCTGTTTCCAATTATACCACAAAACAGCATCAATTGGTTGAACTGAAGTCATGGTTGATTTTTCATTTGTTGCAACAAGATGGATTTTGGTTGAAAAATAGTCCTTGGGCCTAGGAAGATGATTTCACGTTCAAAGAAATGAAAACTTTTATCAAGACTTGAAAATAGTAAATGACACAGCCGAATGGGGGTGCAAAATTAATGAAAGATTTCAGTCATTAGGATGCTGCGATAACCAAAAATGAAGAATATACTCAAAATCTGCTTCAGTTTGTTGAAGAAAGTAAGAAAGCAAATCATTGCTTTAAGAAGTTAGTTTTGAATGAAATTTAAAGTAGTTAAAGGGATGGCATGAAATTTTTTTTGACCGTTCTTGTAATTTCTACAAGTTATTTGCACAATTAAATACTGTGAGTATTTAATTTTTTTTAATGTTACGTGTTAAACTGTCAAATAAAACTGTAGATTTTAAATTATCACTGCATTCATTTTTATATCCTTCTTAAACATTTTAGTAAATTTTTAAAATTTTACTGTGAACATGTAATAATTGTGGTATGGTGTTTCCAAAAAGCAGCAATGCAGAATTACTGCAAATTTTAACCAATTTTGTTTTTTCCCCCCGAGTGTCTAAAGGTACTGTTAATACTTATTTGTGTTTATATTCTAACTAAATATGTCGATAGGAACTAATATAAACCAGTTTTAATACATTAGCAACCATATAAAATTTCTTAAAAATTCTAAAAAATATGACATTTTAGGAGCTTTACAGGCAAACCCTTCAGTTAATTTAGAGGGCTGAAACTTCATATACTTTCTATTAAGACCAAAAGGAATGGGAAAAGTCCTGAGGAGCAAGGTTTCTTTTTCAAAAAAGTTTTTTTAAATGGGTACCAGGATTTGCGCAGTGACGAAAAACAACTCGCATCATTAAGAGTATAACATGTTTATTTATGAAATATGTTGAGCAAATATATGTTTCACTTAAGTTTCCAACATGTGTCACGAGTTATATTAAAATGACCAAAATTAGAATATTTCTTTTATCTTAAAAGTTTCTTTTTATTCGGATTTAGTCAACATTATTCTAATCAATCAATTAATTCGTCTGATTTGTACGTTTATTCCAAGCTACATTCGGGAAATATGATCACCGTAAGTGTTACGTGCGGCAGCATGAAATTCTGAATACTCACTGCAGCGCCCTCATGTGGCCAATTGTAAGAACCCTTAGTTCCAAGCAGGAGCTCATGCAAGCAGTTTCGCCAACGTGCGATGACCAGTTTCCCTTCAGCGCAGAAAAATGAAATTTTAAATTGTTATCAACAAATGTCTGCCGTCTTTAATTCGATCTTCACCAGTAAGCTGACATCTATATCAGTTTTAATAAAATAAATATTAAAGAGTGTAGGTAAACATTAAACTATCAGTTAATAAATTAGTTTTAGGGTTCCCTACAAATGGCAACCAGACATAAGTGCGGATACTTAACATGCCATTTCAAAATGGCTAGCTACAGTAATAGATTATACCTTATAAGCTTCTTTCCATTTGGGTTTCTTGAGCAGATCTGTCAACCATTCGTATATTAAAGACTTCATAACGAACAAAACTGCAGCTTCTCCTCCTGGTTTCAATAGGTGGTACACGTTTCGAAATGCCTCTTCTTTTTCCCTGAGTTGATGGAAAACGTGAGTTGCGATGACTTTGGTCATCTTTCCTTCATAATTTCGAAGGGACTGTCTGCGATGAAAGAAATTACACCATTTAATTAAATGCATTATCAGATTCCAATGTTACATAACAAACTACGAGTTCAATTTTAAAAATATTACTTTGTTATTATTTTCATCGTTTACCAATATTTTTCGACGTATGAATTTCTTGTTCGCATTTAAAAATCATTCAAATTTTTTCCACAATGAGTTATAATGATAAGCTTTGGCAAATTCTTAATATTATGAAAACGAACTTGTAGACTCAACAGGTGCTACTGGTTGTCCAGAATTGTACAATCCAGAACTTTTTACAATTCCAGAATTGTAATTCAGGAATTGCAAAAAGTCGTCTGTTATCTGTTGGATAAATTATCTTTTCACTTTCTTGTATGCGAAGTATACAAAGAGAAAGTATTGTATTCGTCAAAAATTTCGAGCTCGAGATTTTGATGAATCTCCACGTTTCAGACCTCCCCGATTCCAAAAAACACAATTTTGTAATTATGTCCGTCTGTGAGAACGAGAAAACTATTAGAGCTACAGGGATTAAATATGGTACGTGATCTTTGCACATAAATTTTAGGATTCTACCAACTTTTGGTAGAATGAATCCGTCGATGGGAAGCCTGTCTATCCGCGTTCATGTGAAAACTGTCACTCAAAATCAGAAATAGCTATATGGATAAATTTGGTACACTTCTCTCATCAGGAATGTAGATCCGTATCCAATTTGAAACAAATTTTTCAAAGGGTTGACAGTCTGTCGGTCTGTATAATCGCATACTTATAAACACAATAACTCCTTAATACAATGATTTTAATAAATGAAATTTTGTATGTGGCCTTCTAACCTTAATTGTAGATTTGTGTCCAATTTTTGTTTCAATCGGTTTAAAAAGGAGTTCAAAACTGCATATTCAATTTTCTTACCATGAAGCGAGTCCATTTTGCTTCTTGGTGATGCTCATAACCTTGGCGCCTGCTGAAGGAAACTTGTGGATAATCATTGCATTCTGGGTTACAGTAGATTCGCATTTGTTATCCACGCGTGGGAAGGGGAAATGGCACCTTTGAGGAGATCACTCCCTCTAGTTATCTTATTGTCTGAGTTTTGAATTTGATTTAATGCACCAGACCACTGATGGCATTTTTATCATGGACATCACCTTTGGGACGTTCTTAAGTCCCTTCGATGGAGTGTGAAATGTGCCTACATTTTGTGGCTTTTGATAAGTCTTTATGTTTGTGAACATGTAAGTTTCATTAAGTGAATATAAAGATGCATGATGGGAAAATGTATTTTTCGAGTCTGCTCGGCTGCTGTTCACAGCTAATTTTTCAGAAATTGTATGCCGACACATCGCTACCAGGCGAGGGCAAAGAATTTCATATATGGAGTTTTTTTCTTTTCGGCAGGCGGACCATTATAACATGCATATACTGTGTAGGCATAGACAATTCTAAGAGATGGGGAACAAATATCTTTAACTGTGTTTACGCGAAGTCAGTAGTTTCAGTTTGCCTTTGTATGTTTTGTGTTCCTTTCCCTAACACTTAATAATGTCCAAATCGTCGCCTAACAAGCAACAATACCTATCTCATTTGTTTTAAATTTCAAAGAGAAAGATTCAAATGAAGTTTTCACAACCAATAACGAATACTTCTTTCTTTTTCATGTCTGGTTAGGACATGTGTTCTCATGTTCATAGTGCATCTTTAAAAAAATTTAGAAATATTCGTTATTAGTTGCGAAAAATTCATTTGAATCTTCCTCTTCAAAATTTCAAAAAAATGAGAAAGGTGGTATTGCTCATTAAGCGACCTTATTTGTTTTCGTATAAAAAAATAAATCACTCAAAGGTCGGAAACCAGAAGTTGAAAGTAATGAAATATTGATGTATATTTGTAATTTGAAAGTTAAGTGTCATAATTTAGAAGTTCAATTTTCGATTGATTGATTCTTTGGATTTCCTGGCGCAAGAGGTTCAATTTTCGAAGATTTAATTTCATCATTTAGTTTTAAAAAAATTAATATAGTGGTGCATTGTAGTTTTCATAAAAAAGTCTGCATGCACAAAATACTCCGGAAGGGAGTTGACCGATTCTTTCCATAATGATTTTTGTTATTCTGGCACCAAGAGGTATTTATTATTTCCATTGATTTTCATCGCTTCCATAAAATATAGCTGGCAAGTAAAAAACTTTGTTCAATAAATGGTTTCCTATTTCCCTGAAAGCTGTTCCCAAAATATTGGGATTTTTTAAACGAGTAGTTATTCATAAATCTTTTTCAAATGAATTTTGTTGAAATGATTGATATTGCAAGATCCAGTGCAATTTATTTTGCTTTAAATTTTATTTACCCGATTTTAGTTCATCAGAACACTTTAACTAATCAGAGATTAATGTTTTAATCGAAGATTTCGAGAGTAACTCTACAAAAACACGTCTCCCGTCAATAAATTTATTCAAGCTACAAGAAAACAGAATCAAATGTAATGTTCTAATTTAGCGTTTGCGGTGGCAAGTTGAAAAAAAATATGGTCAGCTACTATTTAAACCGAGTTTTCCAAAATGTGACATTGGCCATTCCTTAACCCGTTGATGCCCAAGTCGGAAGTGTTCAATAATATTATGCATACTAATATTACATGCCAATCAACTTAAAAATTTCTAAAAATATCCTACCTGAAAACCTTGTTTTTATACTCTCTTAAGCCTAGTGTTCGTATTTAGAGAAATAATGCAAAATGCGGAAAAAAATAATACCAATCTAAATTATGCGAATTTCTAAATAACTTATTCTTACAATTGTATTTGACGATATATTTGTTAAATGCATGCAAAAAATGTATGCATGGTAAAAAAAATGTACTTTCAAGTCTTTGAAAATAAAAAGGCTAAATTATCAACAAAACCCCCCGATACGTGCTGCCGTCGATTGAATATAAAAGGCTAATACTTAAAAATACTTTTTGTAAAGTTCGTGTTGAAAAAATATTCCTTTGAGTTTAATATTGCGTTTTTAGAATGATCCCTAAAAAGGGGTTCTAGGCAATATGTTAATTTGGAGAAAATGGAAAATCGAACAACAACTAAAGTCGGACATAGGGAGCAAATATTCTATATATAAATTTACGGAAATTTTACTAAGTAGAAATATCAATTCATCATACAGAATGAAACACCTTTACTCACCTTTTCTCTATATCCGCAAACAGACATTCCATCTTCGCTGCAGTTCTCAATCTAATATTACGTACTACTTTCGAACGACTATCAATGGTAATGATGGTTCCTACATCCGGAAATTTTTGAAGTATTGCTTCTCCGCAATACCCCTCCCCTCCACAACCAACATCCATTATCACATCACGGGACAAATCGCTCCATCCAAACATGTCTTTACAGTGATCTATGAACATTCCGGCAAAAATCTTCTGCCGAATTGGATTGGCGCCCATTTCCAAAATCTATAAAAAGAAGATTTAGTATCACTGTAATGGTTGATTTAATTTGCTAGATTAATGTATCGTTTCTGAAACTATATAATAACTTTTTGGTGCAGTTTTCGTAGTGTTGAACATTAGCCAGATGATGAGGATAACACTTCCATACACTTTTAACACTAACACCACACCGCCATCTCTAGGGCTCATGTGGCTCCTATCCGGGTTGGTATAGATGTAGGTGGAATTAGAGTTGCAAAAAAAGTGACAATTCAAGAAATTACAAACCTGGTGTTAACACATAGAATTGACAACAAAATAAAGGAATATATACATTATCTTGAATAACACGGTGTGAATGAAAGAAAAATAATAAATGCAGATGATGATGAACAACATGACGCAGCTTACTTCAATGCACAGGTTTTGAGTAACGTATTAGAGATGGGGGCGCCATTGAGTGTTAATTGTGAAATACAAAGAATAGCAGATTACTATTAAAGATTTATGAGAAAGGAAGCACTTGGTATATTCAGTGTACTGAATGCAGGATAAGCTAGAGTTAGTGTACTGAATGCAGGATAAGCTAGAGTTATTGTACAAAGGCAGGGGAGTACTTATTCCAGACGCATTATGTTTTCATTGACTATTATGAATTTAATAGTTTATTATTCTTTTTCTTGAATTCGGATTCTCCAGAACTGTTTGGTACCACAGACTTTCCAGTGAAGTAGCAGGTTTCCTAATATGCCAAGAGAGTGAATGGGCAAGAAGTCGCATAGTGGATGCGACATCTTGCACATTGACTCTCTCTTGGCATGCACTCTACACACAAAATTTCCATGTTATACTAACAAAAAGATGCTTAACGCGTCATTCCTGTGCAACTCAAGGTTCGCCTCAGACAACAACGGAATCGATTTCTGCGATATCATTGTCAAATACACATCTTCACATTTAACACGTTTATGCCTTACTCACTTCTGTGGAGTCCTGTCCTTCACCTGCTTCATATTTTCCAAAATTAAACTGGCATGGTACATTTCATGTGTATCACGAGAACATGAACCTGCATCATCTTTGCGGCTCCGGTAGATTTGAAGTTTTGTGAAGAAAATCAATAAGATTTCCGAAATTAAGAGCTTACTTTTCCAGATTTCTAGCTTAGATTAAGTAAATTGATGTCATATTTACTTTCTTGTACACAAAAAGTGCGCAAATTGAAAGTATTTTAATCGTCAAAAAATCTTGATGGCAAGCCGGAAGCAGATTCCATTTGTCCGGAGATATAGGGAAAAAAAATTTCACCTCCATCTACTAATTCGTCATTTAATTTCATAAGTAGACATGCAGAAAACGGTCTTAATTTTGAACCTATACTTTAAAAAAATGAATATATGAAAAAATATCAAATAACTTCCTTAGCAAACTTTTCACCCAAGAGACTTTAAAATTTACCAAAAGAGCTAGCACCAAGAATCTCTTGGGCAGATTCCTATTACTCTAGATCTTGTCTTAATGGTTAAGCAATAAGGGAAAATATCACTATAACGCACAACCTAGCCCAAACAATGATATATTCTTTTTACTGATATTATTTTACATTAAGCCTTCTGTATTCAATAAAACCGTACATAATCCAGAAGAATGTATTAAATAATTTATACCACCCATTGAATCTCTGCATAAATGACCAAATAATGAAAAAACAAATAATGACATCTTACAAATATTTTCTCCGATAGATTGTTATAAATAGGCACTAATATGAAAAAGTTTCAATATTTTTTTAAAAAAAATACATTTTTAATTTTCAAGAATATGCAATTTATTGAAATATAACAATATACTTCAAAATTTATAACAATTGTTTTTTAAGAAATAGATTCGTTTGGTGTAATTTCTTACTAACCCTCCAACCTTAACCTTCCAGCGGGTGCGCGTATACAAGAGATACTTCCATTGTGCATCGTATTACATATTTATATCGTTATTACATAAATTTAAGTGCAAGTTTTATTTATAAAACATTGTTTGCTATTAAGCTAATAAATACAGATAACATAAATAAAAGCTGCATTTATTTTTGTAAAACATGATATATATAATACGATGCACGATATGTCGTAAAATTTGCGGAGGCGCGCCCGCCGAAAGGTTAACATCCTTTGAATATTCAGTTTCTTAACATGTGCTTTAATAATCATAATGACCGATATTGTATAGCAACGGATTCGGAAACCCTCCGCGCTTTTGCGCATGCGCCAGACGGAGTTATTTTCATCAAAATGGGGGAAAGTGAAGAATGGAAGGGTGATGTTTACATTTTACTGTGAGCGTTATCTAACAAAGAATTCCGGAAATGAGCTCATACGACTCATTGCCTGACACTCCTTTCCGATGTAAAATCGTCCAAAAGTGGGAATCTCGGAATCTGTTGTCGAACTCTATTCTGGTAAGAGGATTAGCTTCCAAATTTGAAGCTGCACTAAAGCTATTGAGAAGAGGAATTTATCACTGTGAATTGAGGTTAAAGGGCAGCAGCCGTCTCTGGACCAAGGTGGTGACCAACCATCTTCGAACACATATCTGGAGAGCAGGATCGAGTTCTTGGTGTTTATGTATATAGCAAACTTAGCTTGAACACAAGACTGCAATACGAGTATATACATAAAAAATACAAAAGTATAAAATAGGAAATCTTGGGACGCTTGCGAAGGGAATGTGGGAGTGGCCTAGTGGGGCAAAAAAAAACTCGTTAAGACTGTGTGCAACTTTTAGAGAAACAATTGCGACGAAGAAAACAGAATTTAGAAAAAATTTGTTCAAAAGCATGCCAAAATCAAGAATTCTTAAAGAAAACAGGAAAAACCTAAAGACACTAAAAATCCTTTAATATATAAAAAAAAGAATTATTGGGGAAGTAATACAAAGTCAAAGCTCAGACCGAGCCCTTACCACTAGGCCACCGCGGCCCGATATGAAAGTAAGGGGTACTCGAAAATGAAACGATTAATCAAGTTGTACGCAAGGGGAAATGTTTGGCAACCCCTGATCTATTCGATATCTTTGAAAACCAGCCTCTTCCGTAAACTGACATGATTACATAGTGTGACATTACAACCAGTGTGAAAATGATCCAGAATATTCCTTTTTCCGAATTCGGGAATATATTCTTCAAACTTCCTATTTGGGAAACGCATCTAAATACAATAGAATTCGGTTGATGAAGAGAGACTTCTAAAAGAAACAGATTTCATGTTCCACTTTTATATGTATTATATTTTCTACTGCAATGCTCTTACTATTATTAACCCTTAAGATCCAATTTTTTAAAATTGATTTTAAAAGTTTTTTCCTCACTTTCAATTCTTGAATAAAATATATTTATTAAAAATCCCATTTTGTTTTAAATGTGGTGTATGGCTAAAAATCAGTTTGTGAGCGACTGAAAACACTTGGCTTGATTTCAGAAAAAAAATCCCTTGATAAAATTCTATTATGTCAAACACAGATGAATTTTAATAAATGCTCGTAATTATACAGATAAGGAATATTTTTCTTAATTGTAGAATAAGATATGGTATTCTCAAACGTACAAGCAAAGCTAAAAAGATACAGCATCAAGTGAAACACATCAATTCATTTTTATTTTTTATAAGCATCTTTATGTTGTAAATTGATTTCATAAAAATTTCAGTATGTATTTTATTGATAACAGGCAATAGAGCTTCAGTCTTATTCTCAAGATTTTAGAAGACAAACTTGGATATGTTGAATAAAGGCAACACTGGGCCTTTAAGGATTAATCATTTCTAATTTACTAGCTTTATTAAATTGATGAAAAAACCATGGCCATAAACTAAAGCCGTACTCAACTTTTCTCCTTGCGCACCAC
>BGPR01024500.1:0-23169 GCA_013235015.1 Araneus ventricosus | reverse complement strand
CCAAATTATCGTCGAACCACATTTTTATAGTTTTCTATAGTATGCGTTTTTTGGTTGTACAGTTCATTTTACCCAAATTATCGTCGAACCACATTTTTATAGTTTTCTATAGTATGCGTTTTCTGGTTGTACAGTCAGGGACGTGGCGAGCGTCTCACATCTGGGGGGGGGGGTGAGATCCAAAAAATGCCGCCTCTCATTATGAACTTTGCAGAAATAAAAGACAAATATTTTTATAGTGCCTAATATACATACATGTTCCTGCTGTGATGCATAATATCATTTTCAATGATGAGGACACGAAATATCCAACGTTTCAACCAAAAACATGCCTTCAAAAATCACATTGAAAAAATAAAAACAAAATTTAGCTTAGCAAAGACACGATTTTATTCCCTCCTCGGTAGGAAGTCCTAACTCTCGATGGAAAATAAACTCGTCCTCTATAAATCACTTTTGCGACCATTGATTAGCTGTGCTTTCCCAATGTATGTGTGTGGGTTCAACCCATCAGAAAAACTGTGAGCACTACTAAGATATCACAAATGTCCTCAGAAACTAAAATTATTCGTAAAGATCTGAAACGCAAAACCATTTGGGATTTATTTAAAATATAGCCATAAAATATTTGAACAAATGGATAATAGATATTAGCGAAGCCGCAAGAGAGATTCCAGTGCATGACCCTAGTATAAGAACAGTCACAGAGCAAAGTTCGATTTAGAAGCACTCTCACCGTAAAACTTTCGGAATCGACATATAGCCTGATTTGTCCAATATAATCAAAAGAACATATCAACAATGCAGTACAATTTTATTAATATAAATTATTTCATTATCACTATAATTACTTTAAACTGAATTTTATTTCTTACCATCATTAAATTTAATTAATCAAATAATACATTCTGATACATAAATAATACACATACATATAATATTTAAATAATACGAATAATAATCAATCCTTGGACCCTTAACATATCATGCCACTAAAATTTCATTCATAGATGTGGACAATAAAAAAAAATCACAGTCTGAAAGATCCCTCCTTTGGCCATTTCTTATTACTGAAATAATTATTGTAATTCAGGTATTTAAAATATTATGAAAAAACACATCAAGGTGTTAATTTTTTTTAAATATGCAAACAGTAAAAATATCAATTTTATTAATCTTTATTTTTTTACATTTAAAATTTGAGAATTATTTTATTTAGAATCAAAAGTGAAATGTTTTTACAGAGTAGGTATTTGGCCAAATCATTATTCTTTATATCACTAATCTCGATGTTAAAAAAAACACTGCTTCGAAATTCAACTCATTTTGAATTTCTGTTTATTACTATTATATACACGGCATTCGAACGGAAAAAGGTTCTGTTATTCCTCATCCGAGTACTTGAAAAATCGCAAACATCCGCTGGTAATATATATGCATAAATTTGCAGAATTTTTTTAGATCTATTAAAACAAATAATGTTAAATAAATAAATAATTAATGGAACAAAAAGCAATGTAAAATAATGAAAAGCAGTGCAACTTGACTAATTCGAATTTAATTTAGAAAATCTTTGTGTAAAAGTGAATACAGCATGAGAAAACGGCAATTTTAATTAAAAAAGGCAAAAAAAATCTATTTTTAAAATTTAACACCTTTAATAAAGAATACATAATAAATAAATAAACAGTGTGAAATTTTAATTAACTAAGTAATAATATTTATTGATTTTTTAAAAAATAATGTTAATAAAATTACTTAAAGCTTAAATTTAAAATAATTCAAAAAGGGAGAAATATTTAATTGCTGTTTTGATTGGATACATTGATTGGATTCTAGAGTCAATAAAGAACCTTAAAAAGTTATTTATTCACGATCGATGAGCATACAAAGTAAGGACGAAAGCAATTTAGAAATAAAAAAGAATTTAAATTTTTATTCTTGACATTTAAGTAAGCAAAATAAATTCAAATTACAGATGATATTTAGGCATTATGCGTATAGAAATTTTAAGAATAGAGAAAAAATCGAACTACTTACGAATTTGGGTAAAAAACGTTTGAATTAACCAAGTTCCACAGTAATAATAATGATTTAATTCACCTATAGTAAAGCAGGTTTGGTGTATAAAAGTCCCACTGTACTTCATCAGCTACACTCCGCTTTCTGGATTGGGATTTCTTTATGTTGTCTTTAGCTTTACTACTATTCAGGATAATGTCCATTCGAGTTTCCCGCCCAATAAGAAGTTAGGGGGTTTTGTGATGTAAAAACAACTGCATTCCCCCGATCATAAATCTGTCAGTCTACTTCCACCCCTTTTTTTTCCACGAATCGTGCAATCCGAAGACACCATGAAATTACAGGATTCTTAAACTGTCCTGCTCGTAAAAGCTTCCAGGGTTGGAAAAGAGATTATTTTGTGTATTTGTTTCCTTATGTGGTATATTTCAATGTTTCTGGGCATAATTATCAAGATTTTGGAAGAGAAATGCTGACATTTTACATAAGAGAAAGAACGCCTGACAAAATGAGAGCTAGATATATTTTTCTAGCATTAAACACACCGACGCACAAAAAATAAATAAAGATGTTACAGAAAGATTAAAAATATATGAGAATTTTTTTTAAAAAATCAAAAGTGAGCATATCCATTTTACAAAGTTGGTTTTAGAAGTGGATATTTTTAGTTTTGCTAAAGAATTAAGAATTTTGGGTAATTTTACAAAGGGGAAAAAATAAATTATGAGACAAAATTGAATGATACTGCACCCTCGTACAGTTGGGTACTCAGATGAGAAAACTGTAACAAAACGCTTTTTAGAAAAAAGCGTATATGTTCACTTTTGTCAGAAAGCTCCTCATACGTATTTCTTCAAAAATATTTAACCTTTCATTTTTAAAGAAGCTTTTTTATGACCATCTTTTCTTTTGAAATCTAGGGAATACACATTTTTAATAGAAAAAAAGAATATAAAAAGTTCCCAAACTTTATTTTTAAGCAATAGTTTGTTGCTGAGATCAGCGGCATAAGATTGTGACATTTCTTAAACTTCCTGAAACAGTTTAGCATTTGAATAATGTAATTATTATTAGCAGTCAACAAATTTGCATATTTTAGAGGCTAAATTTTACACTTCCAGGATTGAAGATGTTTCAATGCAATCACTGAATGTTACTGCTAGTCAAGTTTCTTTCTGTATGAAAAAATCGAAAATAGAAAAAAAATTTATAGTAAAGTTGGAGAGAAAGGAAATCCATTCATTCATATAAGCTTAGCAAGGAAAGGTTAAAATATATTTCACACCGAGTTAATATTTGTCTCCTGTTGTATAATAAATCTCATCATTGTGGCTTGTATATCAAATTAACAAAATTTTTATATAAAATATTTTTTTATAAATATATGATGAAAGCTAACATACTAAATGAATGCTATTAAAAAATTGTTAGCATCTCTCAAAGTTTCTTAAATCAATATTATAAAAAATTTAAATAATTATTTCTTTTTTTATGTCGTGGAAAAATTTTCATAAATATTTTCTTATACTTAAAAATATAACAATAATTATGCAAAATAAGCCCACAGTAAACACTAAAATTTAAACTGTCTTTTCATTTTCTGATTGTTACTCAATTCTTCTATCGAATTAATGTTATTTTTTAAATTCTAAGATATTAAGAAAACGTAGTATTGATATTTTCTCTGTTAACTCATCTGAAAGAAAAAAAGTGATAAAGACTTAAGATAGATGAGGATATTTGCATTAAAAACTCTTTACTTTCTGACATGCGAAGTAAAAAAAAAAATTATAAACGCCAAAAATTTGACATCGAGATTGATGATTTTCTACATTAGAGTACCCGAATACGAAAAAAACATTTTCTGGAATTATATATGTCTGTCGCGTCGCTTCGTCCGTCTGTAAACACATACCGATTTCGGTGTGTCGTCATTTTCTCGGCAATATCGACTTGCCGTGGTCTCCGATTCAGGGTAATAAAACTAGGCAGTTTCGGCCTTGTGTCCAAGGACTTGACCGGGGGACCAAACAGGGGGATGACACTTTTATTAGGGAGTACACTAGAAAGTTTAGAGAAGAACACTGCCGCGCAGATGGGTAACGGAAAATTTCGGGATCTACAAAACAGTGGCATCTCATTTCTTTCGTTGCTCTGAGAATTTATCTTTATTTTACTACAGAAGGGAAAGTTTGCCCGAACCCCTGTCAGTTAACAATAGTCACGCCACGCATCGGAGTCGGAACGGCTCCCTATTGGTGACAACAATGGTCTGCAAGAGAATTTAAAAACCAACTTAGTAAATAAAAGTTCACTTTGTTTTTTTCAGCGTTTTAATAAATAATTCTGCAAATGTTGTGGACACGCAGAATAAAATAATACGTTCGGTTGCTTTTTCAAAATTTGCCGACTCATTTAGTCAATTTGCAGATTTCAGAAAAATCTGGGGGGGGGGCCCCCCCCCCCCCCCCCCCCCCCCCCTTCGCCACGTCCCTGTGTACAGTTCATTTTGCCCAAATTATCGTCGAACCACATTTTTATAGTATTCTATATCATGCGTTTTTTGGGTTGTACAGTTCATTTTACCCAAATGTCTCTTCAAAATATTTAACAAAGTTTCAACTGAAAATATGTCTGGTGTATTTCCAGACTAATAAAGCAAATGAATTTTATTTTTCAGCAAGATAATCTTGACTAATTTTAAATTGTGGAAAGGAGTTAAATTATATTAAAATAACTCGCCAAAAGTTTGTAAGAATAGGACAATCCTACGTTGTAATATTTCAGTGCTTTTGGATGAATTCATCATACCTAAGGTGACCGCCTACGTTCGGAACAAAATTTTTGAAAAATTGTATGTTTTAATAATTTGTATTATCAATTATAAACACAAAAATCACCAAAAGGTTTCTAATAAATACAATATTTTTTTGAGAAATATGGGAATTTGTTGTAAATTTTAATAAAATTTAACCAACACAGTTAACATTCTACACTAAATTGTAATGCAGCAATTCTAATTTTCATTGCACACAAGTTATAGAGGACAATGATCTATGAAATGAACTAAAATCTCAGAAAAAAAATTGAAATACAAGTAAATTAGGGGTTGAAATAAGAGTAAATATGCATTTTCCCATTAATTCGCAACTTAATTTTTCTAAGAACACCTGCAAATTAAAAAAAATACTTCACGAACAATAAATATTTTACTTCATTTCATTGCTTATACTATTTTAAACATGTGCTGAAAATTTCAAGTGATTGTCTCTATTAGATTTTAAGATATCATGTTAATGGTGGGGAAATATTATCAAAAACGAAGTTCTTAGAAAACTGCTCTTAAAATTTCCTTCTGGTTGGTTTTGCTTCAGACCAAGTATTTTAAAATAGTTATAACTTATTTTCAAATTCACTTAGAAACAAAATATAAACGGATTTGGAAAGATGACAGCCTGAACTACAAGAAAATGTCAATAAATATTTGTATCTTTTCTAATGATAGTTGAAAAACAATCAATGCACCATCGGATAGAACAAATAATTTTCTTTCTAATGAAGTTTGTTTTGAATTTCTAACACAATTTACTGAATTTTGAGAAATTTTTAAATAATAGTCACTCATGTTAATTTTTGATAAGGGCTTTTTCATATTCTCGCATCTGACGTTCTAACAACTCTATAACTTTAATTTTTTAACCTTATAACTGGAACGTTTCTGTCGGATTAAATAAGCACGATTAAAATATCTTATTCCGTTTCTTTTAAATTAATTTTTTCCTGATCAATTCAAACAGTTTTTTGATAGCGAGATTTGACAGCGAGAGTTTCTACGGACTATAAAGAATGCATTGATGCAATTTCATTGGCTGGTGCTGACCTCCCTCGAAGGAGGTGACGTAATATGCTTTCTACAATCCGATTCCTTTCAGTGACGTCATTAGAAAGTTAATTATTGTTTTAAAAACTTTTCATTATTTTCTACTTTTTAATCTTTAATTCGTAATTCATTATATAAATAAGCAAAAAAAGTCACATTATATTTATAAGAAAACTGGAGAAACACAAAACCCTTTATTTAGATTGCAAAAGTACACTCATAAACGGAAGTTGAAGAGTTTAAAAGTATTTCCATGGCACCTGATAATCTAAACACTGAAAATAACAATATAGTTAAAATGCAAAGTCTTCAAAATTCCTTTTAAAAAATGAAATCAAACGTTAAAAATATACACTCTTTTTAAAGTGCTTCATAATAAAAACTAAATGGCAAAGTTATAGCAGCATCGTAAATATTTGCGTCTAAAAATGCAGCGATTCAAGAGCCAAGATTTTCTTTTGTCTTGGAGCCAGCACCCTCTGTCGGCTTGGTAAGTAGTAAAGACAGCTCAGTCAACCTGTAGCAAGGCCTTCCTTGGGCATCTCTTGCACTTAGCTTCAGGAGAACTTGAAGGCATTCTTCCTTAAATTCTTCAAGGGATTCAGGAGGAACGTTGAAGTTATATCCGCACTTTTCGTACAACGCTTCTGAAAATAATAAGAATAATTTCAAACAAGTGAAGCACTCTGCCAGATTTAGTGTAATTGTTAGTAAAATAAGTAATTCGGAAATTAATAATACTAACAGAAAGAGACTTCACATTTATATTACGCAGATAAAGAATATATGGGGTGTTAGGAAAGGTCATTTACGAGCTTTAACCCTCTTGCTGGAGAAACTTTTAATTACTATTTAGATGTAACGTTTGCAAACTTGTTCAAAT
This sequence comes from Araneus ventricosus, assembly GCA_013235015.1. Lineage (NCBI taxonomy): Eukaryota > Metazoa > Arthropoda > Arachnida > Araneae > Araneidae > Araneus > Araneus ventricosus. Next base: position 16,384 of record BGPR01024500.1, on the reverse strand, counting down.
ACCGTTGAACCAAGCGAATTGTTATTTGCGTTGAAGGTTTTATTATAATACGATTCAGCGTTTTAAAAGTTCTAAGTAAACCCATTAGCTTGCGGAAATCTCAGGATGCAGCAGAAAATAGATTTACAGAACACCACTTCATGCCCCTGCGACTATAACCTTTTGGTTATTTAAACAGTGTTGCGGAGATGAAGTGGAAGAGACACTGGAAGACGCTCCTTAACAGTCTAGCAAATAATGGCGAAGGCAGGGAGATGGAAAGGTTACAAAAATGCAAATCTAAAAATCTGGGATAATATACAATAAATTAAGGCGAGTATCATAAAACCATATACAAACGAAAACAGTAAAACGGGAAGAAAAATGAGAGTGAAGTGTACAATATCAACCAACGAGAGAGGAAAAGAACTAATCAAATAAAGAAGCCCACAAAAACAAACTAAAATGCGAGTTTTAAAGCACATTTGTGTCTGCTCTGTTGATTGTTCTTTTCTGCAGAATGTGGAAGTTCTTCTGTGCGGAAGCGGAGAATAGTTCAAGTGCGCTGTCACTTCCGCGAAGACGGCGCAAACAACATTCCCAATGTCGGCTTTGCAGGAATGGAAAAGGCTTGAAATGGAAGATGGTCATGGATTTATTCGAAGAAGCTCTTGAAATTCATTAAGATGGCGAAGCAATTGTTGGATTTTAAGTCGGGAGCCTTTGTCGGAAGCGACGTTGCTGAACCAGATTAGCTCATGTTGCTGTGCCGGATTAGTCATGTGGAAGGATTCAAATAGACTTACAGAGGGTTAAAGGTAGATAAAACATACACAAATCGTTTCTATAATAAAAACAAGGGGTCGGAATAGGAAAGGTCGATCCCTTCAAGCGGCTCTTTGTCAGTGAATTAAATAACAGTAAAAGATGCACCAGATGAAGACTAACAAATGCATAACAGCAAACAACACAGCTGCCTGAATAACACCACATGCCGTTCGCAGCATGACAAATACAATAGCAATTGGGGCGTAGCAAACCTTTTGTGTATCTTAAAAAGTTAGTATTCAAAGGATATGCCGTCTGTAGCTATACACTTCATATAGCATGGTTTTTTTTTTTTTAACTTATACATCTGCTGCCATGTCCCGCGCCAGCTCGTGATAGAGATATTCGGATTTTCTATCGAATTAGATGACTCCTACACTGTTTTAAATAAAACAGAAGGGGTCATCTAATTATAGATAGTAACGTCCGTTTTGTTGTGCATTTTTGAGTCTGTAGCCGATACGTCATTGTGCTTTATTTGCTTTGTGTTTGGTTTGGGTTGTGTCTTTTATTGTTATAACCGTCGTTTTGTTGAGCATTTTTGTGTCTGTAGCTGTTATGTCAATAAGTTCACTAATTGTGTGACATTGCTCTGAAGTAACACCTCTATTTAATATAATTTAATATTTAACTTGCCTTTTTAAATATGGTGAGGGTGTTTGTAGTTGATGCCCGCAACCACAATTCGTGCTCATGTTTCTCTTTCCCGGGGGGGGGGGGCATCAAAAGACTACAACCATTGGGTTGAGTCGACTCTCCTGGGTTAGGGAATGGATTTAGATAGTAGGTGTGAATCACAGACGCTAGTCAAACGGTGTCAGCGGCAGCCAATGTGTCCACACGTTGACTGTCGCGTCACCCATATTCAGGTGAAGAGGATATTCTTACCTTCTATGGCCCCATCTCCACTATCTCTTAACGACAGTAAAGATAGGACATCTAATTTGATATCAGGTGGGAATAGCAGGCTCGAGTCGAATTGCGAACTCGGCAGCCAATGTGTTAATTCATTGGCATGGAGCTCATTGTTGTGGTCGCCTTTGCGTTTACGACCCCAAGTTCTATTGGGGAAAAAATTACTTGTTTCTCTATGCCTGAGCTATACTTAAAAGTTTGTAAACGATGTTTCAGGTCACGCTGCAGTACTTTGAATTCTAAGCTTTTAAGAAATTTTCTTAATACATGCTTCATTAAAAAAATTTAGCGTGTCCTGAAGTAGAAAGACTGGTTTAGAAAATGGGCATTTATTTTTACGGTTATAATTTTTGTTATAACACTTCCCCGTGCTATTATACAACATAGTATGTAATGTTCAATACTCGCATACATTGTTAATATAATGTTCAATACCGTATAATATTGTACTTCATGATGCGTAGTAGAGAATGATAAAAATTTGGACGTTGAATTTTTCGACGCTTACAATATTTTTTCTTTATATATGTCGTATATGCGAATATAAAAAGGAAATTTTGTAATGTAAAATCGATATTTCAGAGAAACAATCAATTTTACAACAAGAATTCCACAAAATATTGCATGCTCATAGAAAGTGCTTAAAAATGATTAGCTTGAGATTCTTACTTTTACAAGCTTGATCAGATAGATAAGGAATTACTCTGTTTTCTTCGACGCACTCAACTACCTGGAATCCTATCTTTTCAACCATTTCTCTGTACTGATCTGCTCCGAATCCACTCTCGTACATATCGTCAGCGTAATGAAGCTAAAGATTGAAAGATGCGGGTAAATATATTTCATACTAACTTTCGATATAACAGTAGTTAAAGAAGAACGGTTTAGATTCTAGTTCAGATGTAAACATTGAATTTATAAATTAGTGCGTCAACAAATACGAAATTAACCCTTTGCACTCGAAAGACGACTCTCGGTCACCATTCTAGATTGTGCATCATTCTGACGTTTCTGGATTTCTAAAAATATACTTACAAAGTTATACGAAGTTGTAGAATAATTTTTCAGGAAAAATGAACTTACGCAAACATATCTTTTATGTACCAAAACCATAATAATATGAGCTCTTGTAAATCAGTGAATAATTACGCATGTAATTACTTTTTCGAGTGCAAATGTTCGTTCATATTGTATTGTGCTTTATTAAAAGAATATCAGCAGTTTTATAGAAAAAGGAAATAACCAGTTGTAAGAGTTTTAACACTAGTAGAATTAATGAAAAAACTATCTGAATAGCAATAATCTGATTAGCAAATCTTTATTGGATGATTTTATAACATATGTCTAGAACGTTTTAACCTTCCAGCGGGCGCGCGTTTTTGCAAGAGATACTTGAATTGTATTACATATATTACATCGTATTACATATTTAGATCGTTATTTTATAAATTTAAGCGCAACTTTATTTATAAAATTTTTTGTTTACTATTAGGCTAATACAAATACCATAAATAAAAATTGCATTTATTTTTGGAAAATAACACGATATATATGCAATACTATGCACGATATGTCGTAAAATTTGGATAAGCGCGCCCGCTGCAAGGTTAAGCTAGGTGTTTGCTAAATGCTATCGTTCCCAGTACGGGCACCGCAGACATGAATAAAAAATTGCGATTCATTGGGAGATTTCAGTCAATGGCTTGCAAGAAGGAGTTGGGCTAACGGTAATTGGGTTTTTGAAGCATTGGCAAGAAGACAAATTTAGCATGTGTGGCGACGTTTACGGTATGCGAGTAGATATGGACCACATAGTGGATAGATACAATCAAATCGATTCTTTTCTTATTCTATTGATATAAAGGCGTCCTTAGTTTGATCTTCAGATAGCAGTCAGAAGATTAGAATTTATCATTCTGATCATTAGCAAGCAACTTACTGTAAACTGTCACACCATTTCAACGTCAGGACGTTTGATCCGCAACAAAAAATATGACGTTCAGTAGTCTCACATAAAAAATAGTCTTCTCGGTACTCTAAACTGCAATCCTAAAAGACTCTTCCAAATGTCAAAACGACCACCAGGTTTCGGCGGAGGTGATTGAATTGAGGAAAATACATTTAATTTTTGTAATGTGAGAACTGATCATAGTTTTAGGAATGGAAAATTTGATTTCAATTGGTGTTTATAAGCAGTTGAAGATTTTGATCCGAAATTCGGAGAATGGGCTGTGATCATATTTTTAAATAATTAATCTCTCAGTAACACTCATTAATAAACTACTACCCGTAACGTATCTAAATCGAAAGAATTGCTATGGACTTCAGGAATACCACGTACATAATGATTTTCATTAACAGATTTCACATATTTTGCACACATTTCATGCACTTTATTTGAAAAGAATTTTAGCACGATAATATGACTTATAAGAACATTTTACATGAAATTTGTACAGAAATTGATACAATAACTTAATGAGATTTATTTTATTAAGTTGCTTATACAAATATCTTTGATTACAACTTACAGAACCGAAAGAATTGATAGGAAATCTAGTTTGTAGCTACTGAAATTCATGCTGCAATAGTTTAGTTTTGCAGATTTACTAGAATTAATTCGTGTTACGAAATATCAGAAAAGAAATTCCTGGAGAGCGAATTCAGATGACGAGGCGACAACGGACAACCAAGTATTTCCATTCACAGAAAGAAAAGAACATAAGGATGTTGGAGTTATCTAAGGACACAAACTCGTGAGATTTCCATCAAGCCATCTCAAACTATCAGTTCTTGAATAGATTATTAGAGTTATCTAAATTATGAAACGCATTCTGAGATCGTAGCAGATAAAATTTTGATTTACGTTTAAACCAAACGTATAATAAAAGAAAGTATTTCCAGAGAAAATAAGTGAAAAACTTCTATTAAATTCTTCAGAATGTAGTTCATTATGTTAATAAGATTTTAAACATACTTTTATTCTGACTGAATATATCCTGCAATACATTCAGTACATTTCTAGAATATTGCAAGTCGATATAAGACATTTTTTACTGATGTTGCTTGGAGGTCATATGACTACAAGTTTAAAAAAATATATTACTTTAGCAAGTCAAAAATTACAGTTTTTTTATTTTTACGAACTTTTTATTTGTTAAATAAAAGAAATTGAGGCATAAATTAAAATATGGCTCACAGAAATCTTAGATTTTGCTGGCGCCATCTATTTGAAATAAATTAATCTGACAGTTTTCATTCAAAATCACCAATAAGAAAAATCTAGTTTTTTAACATAAAGCTATATTTCTGTACATTCATAGCCGAAATCTTCTCATTATTTGTGACAAATATGAACGGGTTTTCTGTTTTGTTTATTTACATGAAAAGCCTTAACCTACTTCCGGTGTAATGTTAAGTCAATGGAATCCTCAAAGCGAAAATCCAAACGTAGTGCAAATAAACTCTAGTCTTCTAATGTAAGTTCTAATGTAAATCAGAAAACTCGTCCATAGGAATTTCGTGTTGACAAATAAAATCGTAAAAGATTAATTTGCATCTAGATTGATAGTTACGATGACCAAAGTCCCAGAAAATTTAAATCTCGAATGTTTGAGATTTGCCCTAAGTTTACCAAGATAGTAGTAATATTCCGTTATAAACCATACTACTTGGTGCCTTTGTCTCGATTAATTTTCTCCCATCCTCCTTTAGTATCTGAAATGAATAACTTCTCGTATCCTGCTGCGCCGATACTTCTAATAGAGAATTATAGCAGAGCTCGTGTTGCTTTCGGCAACCTAAGAGGACACTTGGCAGCTCTTTTTTCCAACTTGACATCCTAACCTTCGCTGGCTATAGGAATCTAGTAGCTTCGCTAGCACATTGAAGGCATTTGTTGTTTTCAATAACACAAAGGAAATAGGATAAGTCGTGCTCATGATTCCCGAGGCCAGGTTTGCTTGCCCGACCATAAAAGAATATGGGTACTAGGGTGTCTCAAAAAACCTTTTTTAGAAAAAAGCCTTGCACTTCTGGGTTTTTCTAATTCCTTTTGGTCCTAATAGAAAGTATATGAAGTTTCAGCCCTCTAAATTAAATGTAGGGTTTGCCTGTAAAGCCCTGACATTTGAAAAAGCTCCTAAAATGTCATATTTTTAGAATTTAAGAAATTTTATATGGTTGCTAATGTGTTAAATCTGGTTTATATTTGTTCCTATCGACATGTTTAGTTAGAATATAAACACAAATAATTATCAACAGCATCTTTAGCCACTGGAGAAAAAAAAGCATGAATTGGTTAAAATTTGCAATAATTCTGCCATGTTGCTTTTTGGAAACACCACACCACGATTACTGCATGTTCACGATAAAATCTTGAATATTTAGTAAAACGTTAAAGAAAGATATTAGGATAATTTAAAAGCTACAGTTTTTTTTGAGAGCTCAAGACGTAACATTAGAAAAAATTAAATACTCACAGCATTTAATTGTCCAAGTAACTTGCAGAAATGAGAAGAACTGCCAAATAATCTCATGTCATCACTTTAACTACTTTAAAATTTCATTCAAAACTGATTTCTTAAAGCAAGGATTTTCTTTCTTACTTTCTTCAACAAACTGAAATAGATTTTGAATATGTTCTTCATTTTTGGTTAACGCAGCATCCCTAATCACTGAAATCTTCCATTAGTTTTGCACCCCATTCGGCTGTGTCATATACTACTTTTACGTTCTTGTTAAAAGCTTTCACTTCTTTGAACGTGAAATATTCTTCCCAGGCATGAGGATTATTTTTCAACTAGGCTCCATTTTGTTTCAATAAAAGAAAAATCAACCATGACTACGTTCCAACCAAATGATGCAGTTTTGTGGTATGATTGAAAATAAAGAAAACGGGGACACTAGTGGGAAGTGATTTTTCATTAGCTTTGTATTTCATTAAAGATGCTGCTCTCTTCTTTTCTTAGTCCGACACTTTCTTAGAAAATAAAGAAAATTTTACTGCTTCTGTTAAATTCCGCAAATGTCTACTGAAATTAAACCCCAAGGGTCGAATTTCTCGTATATGTTCAGGGACTGAAACACATTCTTTGCAGTCAGTGACTACAAGGAATGTGCCGGGATTGTCCTAATAGTGTTGAATGAATTCACCTCGGGCAGTTAATTGACAAAATCCTGGGTCGTTTCACAAAGCCAGGTGAATGTATACAATATGAATGTTTACGTTCTCGTCAAAGATATATGCTTTTGGTAAACAATTTATATTTGACAATAGTAAATCCAAAATTTGCATCAAATATGTTTGTTCAACAATTTGATTTTTGTTAAAGTTTGATCGAATGGTCAAAATGCTACAGATGTTCCTGTAAATTATCTGATGTCTTGAGAGTCCCTGAATCTGTACGCGAAATAGGAACCTGGGGTTGTCAAAGCTGCCCTTTTAACTTGCAGTAGACATTTGTGGTATTTGTCAGAAGCAGTAACATTTTTTTATTTTCTAAGAAATAGTCAGACTCTGAAAAGAAGATCGCAGAAACCTTAATAAAATACAAAGGCAATGAAAAAATCACTTCCCACTGGTGTCTCCGTTTTCTGTTTCCAATTATACCACAAAACAGCATCAATTGGTTGAACTGAAGTCATGGTTGATTTTTCATTTGTTGCAACAAGATGGATTTTGGTTGAAAAATAGTCCTTGGGCCTAGGAAGATGATTTCACGTTCAAAGAAATGAAAACTTTTATCAAGACTTGAAAATAGTAAATGACACAGCCGAATGGGGGTGCAAAATTAATGAAAGATTTCAGTCATTAGGATGCTGCGATAACCAAAAATGAAGAATATACTCAAAATCTGCTTCAGTTTGTTGAAGAAAGTAAGAAAGCAAATCATTGCTTTAAGAAGTTAGTTTTGAATGAAATTTAAAGTAGTTAAAGGGATGGCATGAAATTTTTTTTGACCGTTCTTGTAATTTCTACAAGTTATTTGCACAATTAAATACTGTGAGTATTTAATTTTTTTTAATGTTACGTGTTAAACTGTCAAATAAAACTGTAGATTTTAAATTATCACTGCATTCATTTTTATATCCTTCTTAAACATTTTAGTAAATTTTTAAAATTTTACTGTGAACATGTAATAATTGTGGTATGGTGTTTCCAAAAAGCAGCAATGCAGAATTACTGCAAATTTTAACCAATTTTGTTTTTTCCCCCCGAGTGTCTAAAGGTACTGTTAATACTTATTTGTGTTTATATTCTAACTAAATATGTCGATAGGAACTAATATAAACCAGTTTTAATACATTAGCAACCATATAAAATTTCTTAAAAATTCTAAAAAATATGACATTTTAGGAGCTTTACAGGCAAACCCTTCAGTTAATTTAGAGGGCTGAAACTTCATATACTTTCTATTAAGACCAAAAGGAATGGGAAAAGTCCTGAGGAGCAAGGTTTCTTTTTCAAAAAAGTTTTTTTAAATGGGTACCAGGATTTGCGCAGTGACGAAAAACAACTCGCATCATTAAGAGTATAACATGTTTATTTATGAAATATGTTGAGCAAATATATGTTTCACTTAAGTTTCCAACATGTGTCACGAGTTATATTAAAATGACCAAAATTAGAATATTTCTTTTATCTTAAAAGTTTCTTTTTATTCGGATTTAGTCAACATTATTCTAATCAATCAATTAATTCGTCTGATTTGTACGTTTATTCCAAGCTACATTCGGGAAATATGATCACCGTAAGTGTTACGTGCGGCAGCATGAAATTCTGAATACTCACTGCAGCGCCCTCATGTGGCCAATTGTAAGAACCCTTAGTTCCAAGCAGGAGCTCATGCAAGCAGTTTCGCCAACGTGCGATGACCAGTTTCCCTTCAGCGCAGAAAAATGAAATTTTAAATTGTTATCAACAAATGTCTGCCGTCTTTAATTCGATCTTCACCAGTAAGCTGACATCTATATCAGTTTTAATAAAATAAATATTAAAGAGTGTAGGTAAACATTAAACTATCAGTTAATAAATTAGTTTTAGGGTTCCCTACAAATGGCAACCAGACATAAGTGCGGATACTTAACATGCCATTTCAAAATGGCTAGCTACAGTAATAGATTATACCTTATAAGCTTCTTTCCATTTGGGTTTCTTGAGCAGATCTGTCAACCATTCGTATATTAAAGACTTCATAACGAACAAAACTGCAGCTTCTCCTCCTGGTTTCAATAGGTGGTACACGTTTCGAAATGCCTCTTCTTTTTCCCTGAGTTGATGGAAAACGTGAGTTGCGATGACTTTGGTCATCTTTCCTTCATAATTTCGAAGGGACTGTCTGCGATGAAAGAAATTACACCATTTAATTAAATGCATTATCAGATTCCAATGTTACATAACAAACTACGAGTTCAATTTTAAAAATATTACTTTGTTATTATTTTCATCGTTTACCAATATTTTTCGACGTATGAATTTCTTGTTCGCATTTAAAAATCATTCAAATTTTTTCCACAATGAGTTATAATGATAAGCTTTGGCAAATTCTTAATATTATGAAAACGAACTTGTAGACTCAACAGGTGCTACTGGTTGTCCAGAATTGTACAATCCAGAACTTTTTACAATTCCAGAATTGTAATTCAGGAATTGCAAAAAGTCGTCTGTTATCTGTTGGATAAATTATCTTTTCACTTTCTTGTATGCGAAGTATACAAAGAGAAAGTATTGTATTCGTCAAAAATTTCGAGCTCGAGATTTTGATGAATCTCCACGTTTCAGACCTCCCCGATTCCAAAAAACACAATTTTGTAATTATGTCCGTCTGTGAGAACGAGAAAACTATTAGAGCTACAGGGATTAAATATGGTACGTGATCTTTGCACATAAATTTTAGGATTCTACCAACTTTTGGTAGAATGAATCCGTCGATGGGAAGCCTGTCTATCCGCGTTCATGTGAAAACTGTCACTCAAAATCAGAAATAGCTATATGGATAAATTTGGTACACTTCTCTCATCAGGAATGTAGATCCGTATCCAATTTGAAACAAATTTTTCAAAGGGTTGACAGTCTGTCGGTCTGTATAATCGCATACTTATAAACACAATAACTCCTTAATACAATGATTTTAATAAATGAAATTTTGTATGTGGCCTTCTAACCTTAATTGTAGATTTGTGTCCAATTTTTGTTTCAATCGGTTTAAAAAGGAGTTCAAAACTGCATATTCAATTTTCTTACCATGAAGCGAGTCCATTTTGCTTCTTGGTGATGCTCATAACCTTGGCGCCTGCTGAAGGAAACTTGTGGATAATCATTGCATTCTGGGTTACAGTAGATTCGCATTTGTTATCCACGCGTGGGAAGGGGAAATGGCACCTTTGAGGAGATCACTCCCTCTAGTTATCTTATTGTCTGAGTTTTGAATTTGATTTAATGCACCAGACCACTGATGGCATTTTTATCATGGACATCACCTTTGGGACGTTCTTAAGTCCCTTCGATGGAGTGTGAAATGTGCCTACATTTTGTGGCTTTTGATAAGTCTTTATGTTTGTGAACATGTAAGTTTCATTAAGTGAATATAAAGATGCATGATGGGAAAATGTATTTTTCGAGTCTGCTCGGCTGCTGTTCACAGCTAATTTTTCAGAAATTGTATGCCGACACATCGCTACCAGGCGAGGGCAAAGAATTTCATATATGGAGTTTTTTTCTTTTCGGCAGGCGGACCATTATAACATGCATATACTGTGTAGGCATAGACAATTCTAAGAGATGGGGAACAAATATCTTTAACTGTGTTTACGCGAAGTCAGTAGTTTCAGTTTGCCTTTGTATGTTTTGTGTTCCTTTCCCTAACACTTAATAATGTCCAAATCGTCGCCTAACAAGCAACAATACCTATCTCATTTGTTTTAAATTTCAAAGAGAAAGATTCAAATGAAGTTTTCACAACCAATAACGAATACTTCTTTCTTTTTCATGTCTGGTTAGGACATGTGTTCTCATGTTCATAGTGCATCTTTAAAAAAATTTAGAAATATTCGTTATTAGTTGCGAAAAATTCATTTGAATCTTCCTCTTCAAAATTTCAAAAAAATGAGAAAGGTGGTATTGCTCATTAAGCGACCTTATTTGTTTTCGTATAAAAAAATAAATCACTCAAAGGTCGGAAACCAGAAGTTGAAAGTAATGAAATATTGATGTATATTTGTAATTTGAAAGTTAAGTGTCATAATTTAGAAGTTCAATTTTCGATTGATTGATTCTTTGGATTTCCTGGCGCAAGAGGTTCAATTTTCGAAGATTTAATTTCATCATTTAGTTTTAAAAAAATTAATATAGTGGTGCATTGTAGTTTTCATAAAAAAGTCTGCATGCACAAAATACTCCGGAAGGGAGTTGACCGATTCTTTCCATAATGATTTTTGTTATTCTGGCACCAAGAGGTATTTATTATTTCCATTGATTTTCATCGCTTCCATAAAATATAGCTGGCAAGTAAAAAACTTTGTTCAATAAATGGTTTCCTATTTCCCTGAAAGCTGTTCCCAAAATATTGGGATTTTTTAAACGAGTAGTTATTCATAAATCTTTTTCAAATGAATTTTGTTGAAATGATTGATATTGCAAGATCCAGTGCAATTTATTTTGCTTTAAATTTTATTTACCCGATTTTAGTTCATCAGAACACTTTAACTAATCAGAGATTAATGTTTTAATCGAAGATTTCGAGAGTAACTCTACAAAAACACGTCTCCCGTCAATAAATTTATTCAAGCTACAAGAAAACAGAATCAAATGTAATGTTCTAATTTAGCGTTTGCGGTGGCAAGTTGAAAAAAAATATGGTCAGCTACTATTTAAACCGAGTTTTCCAAAATGTGACATTGGCCATTCCTTAACCCGTTGATGCCCAAGTCGGAAGTGTTCAATAATATTATGCATACTAATATTACATGCCAATCAACTTAAAAATTTCTAAAAATATCCTACCTGAAAACCTTGTTTTTATACTCTCTTAAGCCTAGTGTTCGTATTTAGAGAAATAATGCAAAATGCGGAAAAAAATAATACCAATCTAAATTATGCGAATTTCTAAATAACTTATTCTTACAATTGTATTTGACGATATATTTGTTAAATGCATGCAAAAAATGTATGCATGGTAAAAAAAATGTACTTTCAAGTCTTTGAAAATAAAAAGGCTAAATTATCAACAAAACCCCCCGATACGTGCTGCCGTCGATTGAATATAAAAGGCTAATACTTAAAAATACTTTTTGTAAAGTTCGTGTTGAAAAAATATTCCTTTGAGTTTAATATTGCGTTTTTAGAATGATCCCTAAAAAGGGGTTCTAGGCAATATGTTAATTTGGAGAAAATGGAAAATCGAACAACAACTAAAGTCGGACATAGGGAGCAAATATTCTATATATAAATTTACGGAAATTTTACTAAGTAGAAATATCAATTCATCATACAGAATGAAACACCTTTACTCACCTTTTCTCTATATCCGCAAACAGACATTCCATCTTCGCTGCAGTTCTCAATCTAATATTACGTACTACTTTCGAACGACTATCAATGGTAATGATGGTTCCTACATCCGGAAATTTTTGAAGTATTGCTTCTCCGCAATACCCCTCCCCTCCACAACCAACATCCATTATCACATCACGGGACAAATCGCTCCATCCAAACATGTCTTTACAGTGATCTATGAACATTCCGGCAAAAATCTTCTGCCGAATTGGATTGGCGCCCATTTCCAAAATCTATAAAAAGAAGATTTAGTATCACTGTAATGGTTGATTTAATTTGCTAGATTAATGTATCGTTTCTGAAACTATATAATAACTTTTTGGTGCAGTTTTCGTAGTGTTGAACATTAGCCAGATGATGAGGATAACACTTCCATACACTTTTAACACTAACACCACACCGCCATCTCTAGGGCTCATGTGGCTCCTATCCGGGTTGGTATAGATGTAGGTGGAATTAGAGTTGCAAAAAAAGTGACAATTCAAGAAATTACAAACCTGGTGTTAACACATAGAATTGACAACAAAATAAAGGAATATATACATTATCTTGAATAACACGGTGTGAATGAAAGAAAAATAATAAATGCAGATGATGATGAACAACATGACGCAGCTTACTTCAATGCACAGGTTTTGAGTAACGTATTAGAGATGGGGGCGCCATTGAGTGTTAATTGTGAAATACAAAGAATAGCAGATTACTATTAAAGATTTATGAGAAAGGAAGCACTTGGTATATTCAGTGTACTGAATGCAGGATAAGCTAGAGTTAGTGTACTGAATGCAGGATAAGCTAGAGTTATTGTACAAAGGCAGGGGAGTACTTATTCCAGACGCATTATGTTTTCATTGACTATTATGAATTTAATAGTTTATTATTCTTTTTCTTGAATTCGGATTCTCCAGAACTGTTTGGTACCACAGACTTTCCAGTGAAGTAGCAGGTTTCCTAATATGCCAAGAGAGTGAATGGGCAAGAAGTCGCATAGTGGATGCGACATCTTGCACATTGACTCTCTCTTGGCATGCACTCTACACACAAAATTTCCATGTTATACTAACAAAAAGATGCTTAACGCGTCATTCCTGTGCAACTCAAGGTTCGCCTCAGACAACAACGGAATCGATTTCTGCGATATCATTGTCAAATACACATCTTCACATTTAACACGTTTATGCCTTACTCACTTCTGTGGAGTCCTGTCCTTCACCTGCTTCATATTTTCCAAAATTAAACTGGCATGGTACATTTCATGTGTATCACGAGAACATGAACCTGCATCATCTTTGCGGCTCCGGTAGATTTGAAGTTTTGTGAAGAAAATCAATAAGATTTCCGAAATTAAGAGCTTACTTTTCCAGATTTCTAGCTTAGATTAAGTAAATTGATGTCATATTTACTTTCTTGTACACAAAAAGTGCGCAAATTGAAAGTATTTTAATCGTCAAAAAATCTTGATGGCAAGCCGGAAGCAGATTCCATTTGTCCGGAGATATAGGGAAAAAAAATTTCACCTCCATCTACTAATTCGTCATTTAATTTCATAAGTAGACATGCAGAAAACGGTCTTAATTTTGAACCTATACTTTAAAAAAATGAATATATGAAAAAATATCAAATAACTTCCTTAGCAAACTTTTCACCCAAGAGACTTTAAAATTTACCAAAAGAGCTAGCACCAAGAATCTCTTGGGCAGATTCCTATTACTCTAGATCTTGTCTTAATGGTTAAGCAATAAGGGAAAATATCACTATAACGCACAACCTAGCCCAAACAATGATATATTCTTTTTACTGATATTATTTTACATTAAGCCTTCTGTATTCAATAAAACCGTACATAATCCAGAAGAATGTATTAAATAATTTATACCACCCATTGAATCTCTGCATAAATGACCAAATAATGAAAAAACAAATAATGACATCTTACAAATATTTTCTCCGATAGATTGTTATAAATAGGCACTAATATGAAAAAGTTTCAATATTTTTTTAAAAAAAATACATTTTTAATTTTCAAGAATATGCAATTTATTGAAATATAACAATATACTTCAAAATTTATAACAATTGTTTTTTAAGAAATAGATTCGTTTGGTGTAATTTCTTACTAACCCTCCAACCTTAACCTTCCAGCGGGTGCGCGTATACAAGAGATACTTCCATTGTGCATCGTATTACATATTTATATCGTTATTACATAAATTTAAGTGCAAGTTTTATTTATAAAACATTGTTTGCTATTAAGCTAATAAATACAGATAACATAAATAAAAGCTGCATTTATTTTTGTAAAACATGATATATATAATACGATGCACGATATGTCGTAAAATTTGCGGAGGCGCGCCCGCCGAAAGGTTAACATCCTTTGAATATTCAGTTTCTTAACATGTGCTTTAATAATCATAATGACCGATATTGTATAGCAACGGATTCGGAAACCCTCCGCGCTTTTGCGCATGCGCCAGACGGAGTTATTTTCATCAAAATGGGGGAAAGTGAAGAATGGAAGGGTGATGTTTACATTTTACTGTGAGCGTTATCTAACAAAGAATTCCGGAAATGAGCTCATACGACTCATTGCCTGACACTCCTTTCCGATGTAAAATCGTCCAAAAGTGGGAATCTCGGAATCTGTTGTCGAACTCTATTCTGGTAAGAGGATTAGCTTCCAAATTTGAAGCTGCACTAAAGCTATTGAGAAGAGGAATTTATCACTGTGAATTGAGGTTAAAGGGCAGCAGCCGTCTCTGGACCAAGGTGGTGACCAACCATCTTCGAACACATATCTGGAGAGCAGGATCGAGTTCTTGGTGTTTATGTATATAGCAAACTTAGCTTGAACACAAGACTGCAATACGAGTATATACATAAAAAATACAAAAGTATAAAATAGGAAATCTTGGGACGCTTGCGAAGGGAATGTGGGAGTGGCCTAGTGGGGCAAAAAAAAACTCGTTAAGACTGTGTGCAACTTTTAGAGAAACAATTGCGACGAAGAAAACAGAATTTAGAAAAAATTTGTTCAAAAGCATGCCAAAATCAAGAATTCTTAAAGAAAACAGGAAAAACCTAAAGACACTAAAAATCCTTTAATATATAAAAAAAAGAATTATTGGGGAAGTAATACAAAGTCAAAGCTCAGACCGAGCCCTTACCACTAGGCCACCGCGGCCCGATATGAAAGTAAGGGGTACTCGAAAATGAAACGATTAATCAAGTTGTACGCAAGGGGAAATGTTTGGCAACCCCTGATCTATTCGATATCTTTGAAAACCAGCCTCTTCCGTAAACTGACATGATTACATAGTGTGACATTACAACCAGTGTGAAAATGATCCAGAATATTCCTTTTTCCGAATTCGGGAATATATTCTTCAAACTTCCTATTTGGGAAACGCATCTAAATACAATAGAATTCGGTTGATGAAGAGAGACTTCTAAAAGAAACAGATTTCATGTTCCACTTTTATATGTATTATATTTTCTACTGCAATGCTCTTACTATTATTAACCCTTAAGATCCAATTTTTTAAAATTGATTTTAAAAGTTTTTTCCTCACTTTCAATTCTTGAATAAAATATATTTATTAAAAATCCCATTTTGTTTTAAATGTGGTGTATGGCTAAAAATCAGTTTGTGAGCGACTGAAAACACTTGGCTTGATTTCAGAAAAAAAATCCCTTGATAAAATTCTATTATGTCAAACACAGATGAATTTTAATAAATGCTCGTAATTATACAGATAAGGAATATTTTTCTTAATTGTAGAATAAGATATGGTATTCTCAAACGTACAAGCAAAGCTAAAAAGATACAGCATCAAGTGAAACACATCAATTCATTTTTATTTTTTATAAGCATCTTTATGTTGTAAATTGATTTCATAAAAATTTCAGTATGTATTTTATTGATAACAGGCAATAGAGCTTCAGTCTTATTCTCAAGATTTTAGAAGACAAACTTGGATATGTTGAATAAAGGCAACACTGGGCCTTTAAGGATTAATCATTTCTAATTTACTAGCTTTATTAAATTGATGAAAAAACCATGGCCATAAACTAAAGCCGTACTCAACTTTTCTCCTTGCGCACCAC
>BGPR01024499.1:12891-23169 GCA_013235015.1 Araneus ventricosus | reverse complement strand
GCGAACTTAAATAAGAGGAAATAAAATCCGATAGATTTTTAAAAGGTGAAAAAGATTAACATGTAGGTTTATGTCAAGCTACACTATCAGTGTCAGTGCTGTTCTTTGTAAATGATACAAGCAGTGGGCATTAAAATAATAACATTCAGACAGGATGTGAAGAACCGTCATGTGGAATTTACACTGTTGGCATATAGGCATTTGATTTCCAAGTAATATGTCGATGTATAGACCGATTCGTATAAGAGTCAGTACCGTGTCACTCTTTCGATTATTTAATGACGGCCATTTTTTTTATCATAGCTAATATTATACTTTTTTTTGGCTAGATTCCATTGATTTTGGCATCAATTTGCCATAATTTATTTTAATGCCCACTGAAACGTAAGAGTGTAAAGAAAATGGAGAGAGAAAACTAACCCTAATTCTAATATTAAAAGTTCCAGCAGCGTCTGACCTAAACTTCAACAGGCATCTACCCTTACCGGTCTATCCTAAATGAGTAATTACTCCACTTGCGTATAAAGGCAAAGCTCTTAACAACAAGAGGTAGATACATACTCTCAGAGAATAATTCACACCTGTCTCTGTAAGCTATTCTGCACATACTGTCCAACTGAATTGGGTCCTTTTCGAAGTTATTTTCTGAAGGATAACATTTGCTATGACAAGCCTTCGCCTCTGGCTCCAAGCATCTTTGTGCCATGTTAGTTACTTTGAATACTTAAAACCTTACACTGACGGAGTAAGTATTCGTTTAATTATTGTCAGCCACAGAGAGACTGATACCTTAGTTCTCTTTTATCATTTTTTAAATACTTCCATCTCTATTCTTGAATGGTAAACCGATTTTTATTTTTTCTCCCTGTGAGGTAATACAGAATCGAAACAAAGACTGATATGTATTAATGCTTGGACGGGGAAAGCTTTTTTTTTGTTATCCTGTGGTGTAATATAATAATGCAATATGTAGTGCATAAGAAGCATATTTATAAGGGAACGTACTTACTATCACCCCTTTAGACTTCGCGAAATACTTAACATTTTTGGATTCAAATTTTCGGCGTTATGTGCGCGATTACTTGACAAGAAAATTTGGAGTTAAATGGACTGGACGAGTGGTCCAATCTCTTGGTCACCAAAATCGCCAGATTTATCTCCATCGATTTTTTTTTTGGGGGGGGGAGAGGGCATGAAATTCTTCGTATACGAGACTCCTGTTGACCATAAAAGCACGAATATCTATTGTTGTGTGTGACTCCTGTTGACCATAAAAGCACGAATATCTATTGTTGTGGGCAAGATTCGTGAAAGGCCATGTATTTTCCATAATATTCGCCATTCAATTGACGGGGCTGTCAGAACTGAATTCGAGCAAATGCTCTCAACTTTGCGCTACTGCTATAACAGTATGATAATGAAGAAGAAATAAATTTTATTTGACGTATCAGTTAGTAGTATTGTTGGTTTTCTCTCACTTTCCAGGCACATTTTGCTTTTTTACTTGACGTTTGCGACTATACTTTCTTATGTGAACTTTTCTTTTGCTGTTTCCTACCTCCCTACCAAATCTGAAAAATCAATTCTGAATCACCCTGTTAAACTGTTTTTTATCTCATAGCTTTAAAGCTGGATATTAAGGAATCGAAAAAAGAAATTATGGGCCGCAAACTATTTATCTTCGTTTGTCCAGTGGCAACGGGATGAAGTTGAAAAAATCTGGTCACTGTAGTTCAATGGCGAATCCAAAATTGAAGTCTGGGGGGCTGAGGTCATACAAATTTTGTATCGTCATGACGAATGTCAAGCCTCATGGCTCATGTAAACCAAAACACTTTAACTTTACAGACTTGACTCACCTGACAATAAGAATCATAAAGAACACTAATATTTTCGATAATTTAATAAAAAAGATACAACGAAATAACTAGACAAAAAATGTTTCCGATCGCGTCAACGCTACAAGTACAAGTGGAATGACTAGAAAAGTAGGAAAATGTTCGAGCCTGTCAAGCCAGAAAGCAATGTTGGCACGATTTTATTATTATTTTTTTAAAGAAAGGGAAATTAAGAACAAACAGTTGTAGTGATTTTAAATAAATCAAAAATTCTGCTTTAGCTCTGGGGGGTGCAGCCCGATATCCCCCCCGGATTCGCCACTGCTGTAGTTCCATTCCATTCATTTAGCAGCACATGTCTCTCCGTCTCCGATGGGAGCTTGATGAGCGACATCTCAGTGAAGAAGCAGGAAGAGAAGAAATGCCGCCAGTAATAATTACGCCAACAACAACAACAAAAGCGGAAAAGCTCTGAGCTATGACTCTCGTTTCCATTTTTAAACCGAAATCCCCCTCACTCCGGCCTGTGTTGTTGCTACCGCTTTACCTCATCTCTTCTTCTCAAGGTTCACTCCACGCAGCAACCTTGGCGACCCGAGACAGGCGCCAACAGTTGAGAAAGTGCAGCACGACTTTCGTGAAATATCGTTTATGTAGGACGACCAGGAGATCGGGATGTCTCAGCGATAGCAAGTGCAGTCGTTTTCTGAGACAAGCACCAGACCAACTGAAATCGAACGGAGGCTTTGACCAGGAGATCGGGATGTCTCAGCGATAGCAAGTGCAGTCGTTTGCTGTATTGGCCATCAACCAGATTGTTTGTGTCCAGCACCTTTTAATTGTGCTGCTTTTAACCACTGCCGCTGTTATGGCAATGTTTGTATATTTTTAGATTTGTCTCAAATCTGTCCTTTGGGGACCGTCCTTCCCCTGACGTGCGTTGGGGGTTTCTCTATTTCCCCAGTGGCCTATTTGGCTTTACACCCATTTTGGGTAGGCTGGGCCATCGTGGGTATCAGGAAAAAAAGTGCAGTCGTTTTCTGAGACAAGCACCAGACCAACCGAAATCGAACGGAGGCTTTTGGTTTAACGCAGTTTAGTTATATCAACGTCCCATTTGAGAAAGTGCAGCACGACTTTCGTGAAATATCGTTTATGTAGGACGACCAGGAGATCGGGATGTCTCAGCGATAGCAAGTGCAGTCGTTTTCTGAGACAAGCACCAGAGCAACTGAAATCGAACGGAGGCTTTCGGTTTAACGCAGTTTAGTTATATCAACGTCCAATTTGAAACTATATGAGGGCTATTTCTCGTAATTGTAAATCGTGCTCAGATGACGAGGACGCACCAGTGCCGGTACCATTCTTTCGAAATTTCCGCTTCACACCACCGGGAGGATGTTTGACTTCCCACGTATTTTACTTGCACCAGGTCCACATATACAAGGTGAGTTTGACCTACTCTGTCAAACGAAAGAGGGTGATAGGAGAGCCCATGGGGATCATAAAACACTATAGCAACCCTGTCCCATCTCTAACCGATTGCAAGTTATGGAGGATAAAATGATTTTGCTGAAAATGGTGAAAAAATCCAAATTTAAAAAGTTTCTGGCAGATCTACATTTAAAAAAAGTACATATTTTGAAAGAGTAGTTAAAATCCTTTAAGATGACACCATTTTCATTAAAATACTAGGATTTAAAGTAACTCTTTCGGATATGCAGATGTGTTCCAACTTATTTGCATATAAGAAAGAGTTCATAGTGGCGGATTTGCATGCATCCCATTTATTTCTAATCGTTTCGCTTGGCGACTTTTTGCGGAATGTCTGTTTCGACGAACACCGATTTCAGTGATATATTGCCAACGAAAGACTAAATTTCTCCTAAAATGAAACACTGATATGGTTTATGGTAGGCTCATTCGAAAGCTGATAGAATGGATATGTTTTTGGCAAATTTGACAGATTTTAGCAGTGTTTGCGGTATTCCATATTAAAGATTTTGGTGACAATTCGTTTTTGAATTTCGCCAGCGTTTCGGCGCTTATAACTCGTCTTTAAATCCATGTATTTTGATGAAAATGGTGTCATCTTAAAGGATTTTAACTGCTCTGCTCTTTCAGAATATGTACTTTTTAAAATGCAAATCTGCCAAAAAAACCTTTAAATTTGGATTTTTTTTCACGATTTTTAGCAAAATCATTTTATCCGCCATAACTTACAGACGGTTAGAGATGGAACAGGGTTGCTATAGTGTTTAATGATCCCCATGGGCTCTTCTATCACCCTCTTTCGTTTGGCAGAATATGTCAAAGTCACCCTGTATACGGATTCTTGTATGGAATTCACCATCCAGTCACAAATTCGAGACTATGTCAAGAGGCCACCACGGCCCAAATCCTTTGGATTACTTTAATATTCAAGTTCTTAGATTGGGAAGTTACCTATGCACAAATTTGTAAAGACTAAGGAATGAGCTTTAAATACTTTTGAGTATATAGTTTCTTTCAAGCCTCTTGGGCCATGGTGAACTGGTGGTAAAGTCTCTCCTTCACGACCGGAGGGTTCTAGATTCGGAATCCGACTACAGTAAAACTTCGATTAACCGTCATCGTTCGGACGTGACGGATAAATGAATAGATGGATAATTGAAATCTTTTAATACATACGTACAGTGACGTGATTTCCTTGCTGGCTTGGGGCGAAAATGACAATAAAATCCTTTAATAGTGAATAATACATGGATATTGCATTTGATTTTACAAAACGATCAATGTAAACTTCAGTATAAGAATATTAATGTACAAAAATGTACTGCAATACAATAAACCTACGTTACTTTAAAATAATCTGACACCTCCTTCTGAGTATTTGAGGCTCAAACCTTAGATTTTAGACGATGTCGGATAACAGAAACTGACTATAAATAACAGAAAAACCCAGAGATGTCTCTAACGTTGGGTGGAGCTTAAAATAACCCCGCCCCTTTTGTCTGCGTCATTATTGAACAAGACAATCGGATGATTGTATAAGAGGGGCGAAGTTTAAAATAACCCTCCCGTTTTGTCTGCGTCATTATTGAACAAGACAATCGGATGATTGTATTAGAATATTACCTCATCTTTCAACAATGAAAGAGAAACACGCAATTAAATATTTGTTTAAACAATGAAAACGGATTGAATTGCGTTTTAACAATAAAAAGTATTGTTGTAAGTTATGCCAAAAAATATTTTTACACATAACGCTGGGTGGAGCTTAAAAAACCCCCGCCCCTTTTGTAAGGGGCGAGGTTTTCATTATTGAACGAGTAACTGGATGAGTGTATTAGAATATTACCAGAGGCGGCCTGAGGCCCGGGCAAACCGGGCAACTGCCCGTGGCGCCAAATTCCGGGCGGCGTCAAAGCTGGAATGTAAAGGGGAGAAAAAATGGTTTAATTGACATGAGAACTCTGGCGAAAACGGCAATAAAATGTACTTTCATTTTGGCGCCCCCTCTCCAGTTTTTCGTACAGGCTCTCGGTTTAAGTCTCTAAACCCTGGAGGGGTCTCAAAATCTGTTCCACGAACATCAGGCCATAAAATTTGGTGGGTCATTCATACTGGACTGAGCAGACTGCACCACCCACGGGCAACCCGATCCGGGGATCAGATTGACCATAGGTGCGGTCCGGTCTACTGTGGTCGCTCCTCAAACGCTTTCAAAACGGGCCCTCCCTGCCCTAATTTCCCTAGAATCACTGCCACCCACACTCCCCCTTCCTCATTTCGTGGTTTTTTTTCTTTAGTCCGAGAGGCTCGTTCCCGCTTAACTGACTATTGTATTTCAGTTTTATGGCATAGTGGGCCGAAAAAATATTAAACCAGTCGAAAATGTAACTTTCCCCCTGGTCTGCAGCATTTCTCATCGGATTCTTATTTTGACGAAACGTTTTGGCACACTGTGTTGAAAGAAAAACCGGTTAATACTTTGCAATAGAATATTTAAATTGTGTTAAAAAGTGTTGTAATTTTTTAATCATTTTATTTAAAATTTCAGTTTGTCATAGTGTTTGTTGCTCAAAAACTATAAGATTAATTAAATTTAAATCAATTATTAGATATTAAATTTTATTTAGATATTAAATTATTATTAGATATTATTATATATTAGATATTAAATATATTATTTATTATTAAGATTTAGATATTAAATTATTTAGATATTAAATTTAAATCAATAAAGTTATCTGGTTTTGGAAGTTGGGGTGGAGGCCCTAAAACTTACATTGCCTATACTTCCCTCCTAAGCGTAAAAGGAGTATCTCAATATTTTTTAATTTTCAGATTTTTCCTACTGAGTAATGTTAGTGACATTCCCGTCATTATTCCTAATCAAAAAGGTCGTACCTTATTAAAAAATAGCAGAAAGCCACTAAAGAATTCTGTGTATATTATAAAACTAACGCATATTACAGTAACGCAGTGAATTTTTCTGAATCTACCAGTAACTGTTTTTACTGGCGAAAGAAGTTTCTCGAAACTGAGACTGATTAAAACATATATGCGATCTAGCATGTCGTAGGAACGACTAATTGGTTTGGCAACCATATCAATTGAACGGGACCTTCTGCAGAACATTGATATTGAGAATATTATGAAAGATTTTGCAGATAAAAACGCAAGAAAAGGGATTATGTGAAGATAATTCATAATATTGTGTAAAAAAATTATATTTTTAAAATAAATTTTTTCAATACATTACTTTAGTTTCTCTAAGACTTCTTTATATACTTAAATATATCTGAAATTAAAAAAAAATTCTGACCATAGCATTATTAAGTCAGATTTGTAGGTAAAACATGAATATTTCCAAGTAAAATTTTGTTCGAAATTTAAAATACAGACAATATAGAATTTAAAAATTATGTTCTGGAATCCCAATTACCAAAACAAAATAGAAATTATTGAGCGAATACAGAACAACTTCTTGATTTACTTTACAAAAAAAATGGATTTTTCTTGCATGATATATCTTCTTCACTCCTACGTAATATTTTTAATATGCCTAGTTTATCCTCCAGACGAGATATTTCTTGCGTTCTTTTCTTTTACAAAGTTATTAATGGTTCAATTGATTGTAATGATATAATGAGCTCAATAGATTTCGCTGTGCCCGCCAGATTTTAAAGAAACCAGAGTTCCTTTCCAAATTTAGATTCAAAATTTAATTATATTAACAGGTTCTCGTTATATAGGTTTTATAAAATTTTTAACACGTTCTCTGATGAACTTGACATTTTTAATATGTCTCTAGTAGGACTGTGCCGATTTTCGATGCATCGGAAAATATCGATGTTACGCAATCATCGCCGTTCCGATGTCTATATTGTCGTGTTTTTCGAAGCATCGGAAATTCCGATTTACCCGCGATGTGTACGATGTTTCCCGATGTATCGTAGACATCGATGTCCACACGCGCCGCGAAGAGCAATGGGGAACTTCAGCATTTTTTTTTTTATTTTTTAAATCGATTTAAACTGCTTCGAAACGAACAATAACATTAAAAAAAATTTCTAGACAGTTTTGTTTTTTTTAAATTTGCAATCAAAGTTCGACTCTCAGAAAACGCGGGAAAAACGATCCATTTTGGCGGGAAACGGGTCTGACGTCAAAATTGCCAGACGGGGGAGAAACACTCTTCCTTCCCGTTCGCTCTCTATAGAGATTCTCTTTTTTTCTATACTTTCCGACTATCGCATCAGATAAAATAATGTCGGAAAGATACAAGTATTGTATTGTTCCTAAATGTCATAATACAACTGTAACGGCACCCGATAAATTATTTATCAATGTGCCAAAAAATTATGTTATTAGCAAAAAGTGGTGTAAAGCGATGAAGAGAGATCCGAGGCTAAATCCGGAATTATCAGCAAGCAGCGTTCGTCATGTCTGTGGAGATCATTTTGATGTGAGTTATTAGTCTATATTATACCTATTAAAATTGTATATCATGAAGCACAGTAAATTCAGAATTCGATATCTTTTTTGTTTTTAAAAGAAGTATAAGGTAAGGTTAGCAGCAAAAAATTAAGATATTTTAAAGCAAATAGTTAAAGTTAATTAGTTTTTTCCCCATTTGATTACATGGAATTTATTTTTTTACCCTTTGAGAGTCATTGCCCCTCAAAGGGTAAAAATATAGAAGATCCCACCTTCTTTAAGAATCTTTTTTTTTTAAAACATTTGCTCATGTTAATTTATAGCATAATTTTTTTCAATGGATATTCGAATGTTTCTTATATTTTTTAAAAAATTAGCAGTACTATTGAAAATCAACAAGAATATCTTAAAAATTAGTTTAAATTCGCGATTTTTTTTATAATAAAATTCGTTTTCATTTGTAGTTCAACAAAATAATTCGCAGAATTAACTTTTGATTCAAAATAAATTCTTTATATTCAATGAATGCATTAAAATCAAAATTAGTCTTCAAAAGTTAGTTTGCTCATCAATTATTATAGTTGAGAGAAGGTGGGATAAATTTATCTCATCGTGCATCTCGAGTTTGTTGATGGCAGCACTTAAATTCCTAGATCAGTCGCATTTGGTCTGGTTTGAATATTGTTATAAATTTATATAGTCTCTTTATATAATTCAAAAATTAACTAACATAATGAAAAAAGCTTACTTTGTAGTAAAGAAGGCTTACTACTTACAGATACTTTGTTCGTATCTTTTCTTTTTTTTTTTTGCAATTTACGACAGTGGTTACAGTTTTATCATTTTTAATTTTTTAGTGTATTTCTTTATATAAGTTATGTTTACCAGATTTTATATTAATTAGTATAAACTAGTATTTTAAAATTAATACTTGTACAAAGGAAATAATTTATATAGTGAAATAAACCGTAGTAAAATAAAACTATACAAAATAAAATTAATTTTTAAAAGGCATAGGTGTGTTTTTAAAAAAATGCCGTACCTGAAATTATTTTGAACGGAACTTCTGAAATAAATAAATTCCTGTTTTTTTTTCTGTAGGCATACGAAATTTAATACATCATGCAAAATCTTTCCGTTCTTGCTTGTGCAACAGAAATCGCAGCGCCTTCTCGGAATGCCCGAGGGCCCCTCTGCAATTTATTGTTGCTTGATGGTTTCGAAAACCTATCCGTTTTTCTAAGGCAAATCCTTTTCTGTATAATATAGAGCCCTGTTCCGGTAACTGCAGGGAAGGTCAAAACAACTTTTCTTATGAGATAATTTACGAGCCGGCGTTTTGTGTCCAATTTCTTTGTCGGAACTGAATAATTACAGACACATGTACTGACAAAACATTTGTATTCCTTCCCTTGTAATAAAATAAGTAAGCGATCAGGATTTTACTGATAGAAAGTGAGTAGTTTGCTTTGTTCCGAAGCTTTCAAAGAGATCCATAAAATTACTATAGAATAGTGTGTCACATTTGAGTGCTGATTGTTGGAAAATCTGTTGCATTCAGAGAGATACACATTCTTTCAAGGCATTTTCAAATAAAGGGCTGACGATACGATTCGCGGAAGAGTCTCAAATTATCCGATTTAGCTTGTACAAAACCAATATCCATTGTGAAATTGAACGCTGTATAGTAGAAAAGCTAAAAACTTCACTTTTAAAATGTTAGCTGGTACAAACGCCTTGATTCAAAGCAGAATACAGAACTAGCGAAAGAGAAGTATGCGAAGGAAGGCACCCTCGACGTCAGATTCTACTCGGCCAATGAGAGTGCGTTTCGGATTGCATCATGATTCCTGCTATTTCAGTGCATCTTTCGATCTCAATATTTAAATAAATAAATTTTTTTGTAAAATTTCACTTGCATATTTGAAATTAGAATGATTTTTTCTACAAATACAAATGGCTTTCATGTGTTTTTAAAAAATGCTGAAGTTCCCCATTGTTCCCGATCGCGCATCGATGACCGCAAGCGCGCGGCATTTCCCCGATCATCGGTGATTGCCGTGGCGTATCTTTCCCCATGTTTCTTCCATCGTGACTCATCAAGCAGAGACATACGTTGCGAAGTGCTTATCGTTGTGCTGACACGATGACTCCCGATGTGACCGCGAATGAAAATAACTCATCTCGAGAATTGAGGAAGCGAAGTGTTTTGTCTGTTGTAGAATCTCTCAGTCATCGAAACGTGCATTCGTGTGGCCTCTTGCTTTCTTCTAATCGTGTAAATTCTCTGATGTTGTTTTAAGTACAAGGGTATAATTATCAATCTTGCCGTTCATCGTTTGTTTGGTTGAAGAGAAGATCGCATTAATTGCTTTTAATATACGATTTATTGTTGATAACTAGACAAATTTACAGTATTTTTTGACACTTTATTTGTTAGGTAACTAAGGATTGAATTTATTTTAAGCATATAAATGCCTTAATCATCCACTCAAAAGTGTAAGAATGCAAAATT
>BGPR01024498.1:0-23169 GCA_013235015.1 Araneus ventricosus | reverse complement strand
CATTGTATATTCCTATGGCAGTGGCGGCGGTTGGGTGGCAAAAATTAATAGTCACCTAAAAATACCTGGATATAGGAGGCAGACAACAAAATTTAAAAAATTAGTTAACTTTCCTGGATACTATTGTTTTTATAAGTTATATTAACGTCTCGTTTTGAAGTAACACGAAGGTTATTTTCAGACGGCTCTCCTAATTTTGAACCGCGGCCAGAGGACGAAATCATAGGTATCGGGGATTCAAGGTGGCATTAGGTAAGAAGACGAGCACGACGCCCGAGCTAGCAACGCCTGCCTAAACCTCCACACCACACCAGCGGAAGGACGTTTGGCCTGTACCTATGATGTAACGTGCAACAGATCCCATACACTGCGGATAATCAGTGGAACACTCCCGTCCTAGATCTCACCACTAGGCTACTATGGCCGTTATTAGCTATTTTTTATATGTATAATTCCTATTTTTAGGCAGCTAATATGAAATAAAAATTTAATTTTTCAGCAAAAAAATGGGGAGGGCGACCGCTTCCCCACCCGTCGAGTACCAGCCATTGTCCTAAGGTAGTTCCTATAATATAAAAGAAAGCAAATACTTCGTTTTTTTTTATTTCCAGCATAAAATGGAAGTACGCCTATTATTAAAAGGTTAGGCCTATTATTTAAACCTTCATAACTAGCTACGATAGATAACGTTCTATAATGGAAAATCTTTTTATTTGATCTGTCTAAAATTTGAGTGGTCATCTGCAGATTTCTTCTTCTTTTCATTAGATCAGAGGTTCCCAAACTGTGGTACGCGTACCCCTGTGGGTAGGTGGTGGATCGATCAGGGCTACGTGAAAGTAATGTTCGTAATAGTGGAAAACCCAAAACATAAAAATGGGCTCCAGGATTAAAAATTTAAAAAATTCACATTTAAAAATTAATAAAATTTCAGTACTTCCCTTTATGTCAAATAAAAAGGAGATCTGAAAACTGTTAAAAGCAATGACCATTTTGACATTTCGTTGCTTTTTCAATTTTATTTTATTCCTCTTGCCCTTCACTTTTTTCCTAATTTTTTTCCCAATTCCTCAACTTATATCCTTATACTAACTACCTGCATCAGGAGTTAGAGCTCAGAAAATCATATCATCGCACAGAAGCTAAACTCTATCTGTAAGAAATGCTTCTTGCAGGGGAAGGGTGATTTGAGCACGAAAATTCTAGTTTAAGATGCATATCATTGAAAAGCAGAAATCATTGGTTAATGTGCACCTCGAAAGTGGCAAAGTTCTTGCGACTTGAAATGAATCAATGAATCTCATTCACCAATTCTTGAGGGAAATTCTCTGTCTCAGAGTTATTAAACAAAATCAGAAGTTGAAAATAACAAATTAACACTTTTATTGTCGTTTTAATACAATACACTAGTCTCAAGCAGATATCAAACAAATTAGCTTAAATTTATCATTATTTTTTATCTTAAAAAATGTAATATTTTAAGATGCAGTTTTATGCAAAAATTGCACTATCATCAAAATTAAGAAGTTCCAAGATAAAAGTCAATAATATAATGATGCGATCCGGTATTATTCTGATACAATATAAAAGTATAAAAATAAGCAATATTCCCCAGCACATGTTGCATGCTTTAAATATTAAAATTTTGTTCCGTGCGTGAAAATTCTGATCATCTTCCTTCCTCTCGTATAAAACAATTCAATCATATCAAGAGTTAAAAGTAGAGAGTGGAAAATTTATGGTATATTAAGAAAAACAATTGTTAGAAATTTTGAACATAAAGACAAATAAATAAGAGAAATATACAATTAGTTTTTTTTATTCCAACTCCCTTCACATATTTATATGGATTCAACAACATTAACAAATGAAATGTAAACATAGAAGTTATCAATTTTCATAATCTAGACGATCTCTAACAACAAACACATAATTATACTAGTAAACAAAATGTATTAATTAATACCAATTAAAATAAGTTTTTACATCAAACGTCACTGCAATAAGCAAAATGGGTATTTCATCTGAATAACAGTTTTAATTTTTAGAATAGAATTGCTCCCAAATATATGACATAATAAAAGAAATTTGAAGAAAACAGACATGTAGGTATCATTTTCAGTAGCATAAAAGTAAAAAATATTAATGAGAGAAAATGCTAACCACTTACGCATCTAATGGTTCGTGTATCTTACACTGGGTAAATCGGAACATTATATCAGCAGCTAGTTGAATGTTGGTCGTCATGAAATGTTTCCATTCCAGTGATCCAAAAACTTCTTTATCATGCTTCAGAATAAAATCCTGTGCATCACTTTTCAGGTCGTCGTGTTGGTGCCGGTCAGCCAGAGCTAAAACGTCACAAGCTTTTACAGGAGACAAGTTTTCTTTCAAAAAGGAAGAGCAACTGCTCCTTAGTGTCAGTATCTCATATTTATCAGCAGCCACGTACAGTTTGCAACCATTGTCGAACTGCATATCATTCAGGGTATCCGTGTATATGTATAGGAGCATTCGGTGCAGTGTATCGTCTTCCAAATCGGTGATGTCGACGTGCCCGCTGTTCTTCTCCTTCATGTCGTTGCTAAACATTTTTCTAAACACAGGGGATCTGGCACTTAAAATATTCTTGTGAGCTGAAAAATGACTGGTTTGCGTTGAGGTACGAAGCTCCGTGTCGCTGAAAATCCTGTCGTTATACATGGATTTTAAGTCATTCGGCATAATCGGTACGATTCGAGAATTCTCTTTTCCGATATTATGCTCATTTCTACTTTCAACCACTTCATTCGTTAATTTAGGAGAAATGATGCCATAGCCACACTGTTCGTATGAAACAGTTCCAGTTGAATAGGCGTATTCACAATCAAGAGACAGAACATCATTTGGCAAGTATCGACTTCCGTTTTCCATCAACTGTTTAGTGAAGAGCAGAGTACCTAATACTCCCCTCTTCAAATCCCCGGCAAAATATTCGTGGGTTCCACAATTTTCCTTTTTTCCTTCGGAATTTACAGTAGAAGCCATAAGGGGAAAATATTTTACGCTGTCATCGAATGAATTGATATTTAAGACCAATTTTTTTTCGAAATCCAGTCCTTCGTTAAAAACAAGATCAAACTCAATTAATCTATCTTTGATTTTATTTTTCAGGCCGGATTTAAGAGTGCTGAATTCTTCGATTCTCCACATGAAATTTCTACGCTTCACTTTGAAAACCTCTCGGGCATATAATTGTTGTGGTTTAACAGGTTTCACTTCTGTATTCCATATCGTGCACTGAATCGTGAGAGTATCTTCAGGAAGAAACGTTTCTCTTTGAGTAACGAAAACTTTTTCCCTTTCCTTAAATTCACAGAATCCACTAGTATCGGGTTTGGTATAACAACGTTTCGATTTAGTTCTCTCTTTCAAGATTGAACAGACTTTATCCAGGAATGAGAGTTAGAAATTTACTTTAATGCTATTCGGTCCTGCGCAGTTCTCTCTACGAAGAAATAAACCGATGTGATTTACAGGTGTAATTTGGGAGGGATACAACCGCAAGAACCATTTCGTACCTTCCAGTGCATCTGCAATAAATCTGGGACTGTCTATCATTTCTGATCTTTTCAACCAGCAGTGACTTATATTTTTTATTTGGAATTCCCTTCTCGACATGCCATTCGATCAGCAATTGGCTATCTGTTCGCACGTAATTTTATGACGTTGTATAAAATCTTGCACCGAGTTAATAAAATAATACATCTGACCGCCTTTGCGTATTTTCATCATACGTATTTGGATGATTCTCTCTTTGTCTGGATATAAATGGTTTTTTTTTTGTTTTTGAGATTTTATAGTCTGCTGAGCATTCAGAATTTTAAATTTTATCTTGGACCATGTTGTATTCTTTTGATTCGTCTTATAATTTCTTTTGAATTAATTACACAATACTTTAAAGAATGATTCATTCGTAAACTGAAAGTTTTTCTGTTACTTCCAAAACATACTATTTCACTTACTGTTCGTGCGTTTAGGGAAGCTTAGGCACACTTATTTAAAACAAAAAGACATTTCAACAGCTATTTTTTATTGTTGTTATAGCAAAAAATTATAACATAACAAATGTTTAGTTGGACAGATTTGGAGGGCCTTTTCTTTTATCTATGTAAACATGAATCTATTCTGGTTGCTTTATCAATTTTGCTTGCTAAAAGAGTCGCTTAGTCACACTTATTGAAAACGAAACAAAAAAATTTGAACCGCTATTTTTTTATTGTTGTTGGACCAAAAATATTATAACTTATACGAATATTTAGTTGGATAGATCCGGACATTTTTTTTATCTATATATAGTTGATTCTATTCCGGTTTCTTAATCAATTTTAGCTTCTAAAAGACGTCACGTGCATTTTACAATGCATTCACTGCGATGTTTCATAACGTGCATAGTTAGAATTTTCGAATGATTTTACAGAAAAGTGGGATGTATATCATCCAATTACGGAATGCACTGGTAATTTTTTCGGGAGGAAAGAGGATGCCCATTACAGCGTAATTTCATGCAAAGTTACAAAATGTGAAAAGTTACGTTTTTTAGTGATTTTGACGTCATGTAATGACCTTCATTCAATTTCAAAATCAACTCCTAAATTTGCTGGTGGAATAAGGACGCGCATTATAGTGTATTCAATACGAAATGTCATAACGTACACAATTACGGCTTCCGAATTCTATTGACAAGTGAATGTCCTTCATTTTTTATGGAATGCAGTGGTAGCGGGTGGAAAGATGTCGTCAGTGTAATTTCATAGAAAGTTACAAAATGCGCAAAGGTAACATTTATTGAATGAGTCAACGACACGTGAATACCCTTCATTACATTACAGCACCTGCATCCCCGTGTTTCGAGCCATTTGGCTCCTTAAGACTGCCCTTCATTGTATTTTAGAATCAATTTCATCTTTGCGGGAAGCAAAAGGACACGCATTATAGTGCAATTGATTACCATGCTATGAAACGTTCCCGTGAATGACAATCGTTTAATTTTGGAATTCACATCTAATTTTCCAGGTGGAAACACGACGCGAAGTTTAGTGTAATTCAATGCGAAGTTGCATAACGTATACAGTTACGGTTGTCGAATGATGAAAAGTTACAAAACATGCAAATTTACATTTTTTTTTATTTATTTTGACGCCATATGAAAAGACTTTATTGAATTTTAAACCCCATTCAGGATTTTACAAGAGTAAAAATGATGCGGAGTATAATGTAAGTCGGTGCAAAAATACATAGTGCGAATTTATATTTGTCGAATGATTTTAATGTCCGTTGAATTAACTTAAAGCCGTATACTGTTATATTATAGATGAAATGCGTCGTTGCGCTGTTCTTGCTACTGAGTCTCGGCGTGATTCGAGTCCATTTCGTTTGAGGGTCAATTTTTTGTTGTTCTTGTTATGTAAAATATAGAATATCTTTAAAGTGTTTTTATTTTTCTCATTGTGAAAATTTGATTAAATTGAAGCGCAGAGGCTTGATGAAATAATCAAAGTCAGAGCTCTGCTTTGACTTATTTTGGAGTTTATGACAACTTATTGTGTTGTGTTGCCTTCAAAAATATATAGCCGTTCAAGAAAAGTTACAAAAAGTTAAAGATTAGTTCAAATTTAACCCTTTTTATCATGTTGTTGCATATCTGCAACAAACCCAAAAGGCACTGTCTTTTCCACAAAAAGCTCTTAAAAGTCGATTTCATTGGATGTTGCAATACTGACACACTGTATTTAACACAAACTGCTCATATATTCCCCAACAGATGGTGATACTGAGGTGATTTTTAAAAACAAAGTTTCAGTTGACACTTGAACATTTTCACGAGGCAGCTCCTGAAATTACTGCAGAATTTAGTGAAGTTAAAAAGAGTAGACACACCCATTTGTGAGAAATGTGGTGAAGGTCTTTTTTATAACAAAACTAACAACTGTTTTAAAAATTGAAATTTTGAATTTTTCCTGCCATTTTCAAATGCAAATAACACTTTTTTGCAATAATTTTTTCATTTAACGTATTAAATTTTAAAATTATTTTTTCCATACTTACGATGGTGTATTCTAACGTCTGAGTAATTAGTTTTCAAATCGGAGTTGTTGAGATATAAAGGGTTATGCGTTTATTTTAAGTCTGCTTTCGGCAATCTGACTCGTAAAGCTTTTAATCGCACGGTGGAATACAATATTTCACCTTTCAATCCAAACAGTGCGAAGCGTGCAGTTGATCACGATGTCACAGAAGTGTAAAATGTTTTAGTTTTCGGCAATCTTTTTTTTCACCAATCTCTTTTCCGAGAATTTCATTACAAAGCGGAAACGTTCCACCATTCGATCTAAAGACCTGCGTACCATTCGCCCGTAGAATTTCGACTGGTGTCTGTAGTGCTCTGGGAATCCAGAACACATAACTCGTCTGTTATTTTTACAAATTTACGAAATTTGAATTATTCTGATTACATTCAAGTATCTAACTTTTATTGATTTAATTTGGAAACATTACTTCTTTAAGAAGTAAATTCAAATGTTTTTAGTGTATATGACAGTATTAAGAATATCCTCGCATTTTTATGCTCATAATGGTTGATTTTTTAATCTGATTATTTAGTACCTCGTGCCAAATTGTTTATTATTACGTATTATTTAACTTTCCAGCAGGCGCGCGTATGAAGCAGATACTTATATCGTGCATCGTATTAGATATTTTTATCGTGTTTTACAGAAATAAATGCAACTTTTATTTATGCAATTTGTATTTATTATCTGCATACTGAACAAAGATTATATAAACAAAAATAGCTCTTTTATTTATAAAATAACGATATATGTATGTAATACGATGCACGATATAAGTATCTCCTTCATATGCGCGCCTGCTGGAAGGTTAAAAAATTGCAAGTCCATTCGGATCCGCGAGCTCCCTCAGGTTTCCGGTAAGGCTTGGATAGTGATAATTGGTAATGCAAGGTTTTTTTTTTTTTAATTTTCGGAACACCTTATAACGGTTCAAAGTCATTATAAATATAGGTTTGAATCATCAATGTTGAATCTTTTAAAGATCCGTGTTTTTTTTAACGCATTCGCACTGACCATTTGTTGTTCGTTGCATAACTTTGCTTTTCAGAGGTTTTTCTATGGCTGACAGAAACATAAAAAGCCCAAACACTTTCGTCACTATTTCCTTTTTCTTCATTCTACATATAGTAACCATCTCATTGGAAGCTTTGGGTAAAATAATGTAAAGTTTGAATTGAAAATCGAGAAGGCTGATATTGATCAGCTAAGTAATGATAAATTATGTCTGTTTCCTTTTTAATATAGCAAAAAATAGAATTTATAAAAATATGTATAAAAATAAATATGTATATAAATAAATATATTTATATAAATACAGTATTTATATAAATATAATGAATAAATGTATATAAATATAATGAATAAATATATTTATATAAATACAAAAAATAAATAAATATATTTATATAAATCAGTGGCGAATCCAGGGGGCTATCGGGCTAAAACCAGATATTGTCAAATCGTTTTCATTCTTTCGAAAAGTATTTAATCGTATTTCTTTTAGGTTTAAAAAAAACTAAGATGAAAATGGTATTTACTCTTCAATATCGACTAAAAAGCAGGTGATATGAAATTTAAGAGGTTTCTAACTCTGAATAAAAAACCATTATGAGTAGATTTCAGAAGTAAGAAATGATAATTTTTTATTGTTCGACCATTTCTAAACGATGCAGTTTTTTCCTATATACAAATTTTTCTTCACTCTATCAGCTTCATATTTTTCATTCGGATTGTATCTAATTAATTTTTTGGGATTTACAAAAAAAAAAGGTTTTTTGCGATGAAAACTAAATTAGGGAACAAATTCTGTACAGACGTTGTTCCATTGCTTTTATGAGCATGTTTCACTTGAATTTGGCACCATTTCGGTTTCTTCATTGAAGATAAAATTTTAGGAGAGATTAATAAGCTGTAATTGACTTAGACGTGACATGAATGCTAGTGAACAGGCGCAAATATTCTAAAGCAGTACGGATTTGAATCCGAATTACAAAGTTTCAATTCCCGTTCTCAAAAAATCACGAAAAACACAATACATGAATTTTATATGAAACTAGCTGTACGTGCACGGCGTTGCCCGTGGAATCGGGACTTCAACAAAATAAAAAAGCCCACATACAATTACATAAATGAAAGTTTTAAAAACTAAATCAAAACAGAAATATATATATATATTATTGAGTTGGTCCGCCTCTTTTTCCTCTCGGCCGAATACCGTATCCAAAACAATGTTAAAAAATTACAATGTGATATTTTTTACACCGCAAGCAAAGTATGAAAGGCAAAGAAATAAGTTAAGACACGCTTAAAAATAATAATCGAAGTCATCGAGTAAATAAATCATCTCCTCGCAGAACGCGAATGTAATGACGTCACCCTGGCCCGTCAGCCAATGAAGTTGCCCGCAACGCTCCGGAGAGCTCTCGCAGGCGGAAGATTCGCTAGAGGAAAAATATCGTTCAACTACCAGGAAAAAATTAATTTTAAAACAACGGGAAAAGATATTTTAACCATTCTTGTTTTAAATCCGACAGAACCGTTGCAGTTATAAACTGAAAAATTTTCAAAATGATATATTTATTAGAACATCGGATGCAAGAGTTTTTAGGGTCCCAGAAAATTTTATTTTTGAAAAGTGACGATTTTTAAAAAAAATTCCCAAAATTCAGTAAATTACGTTAGAAATTCGAAACTAACTTCATTAGAATGGAAATCGTGTGCTCTTTCCAATGGTTTATCTATTTCTTTCGTACAATTATTCAAAACAGTTCTATTGAGAAATTAGTGCGAAAAATTAGCCAAAACAACACAAAACATTAAATAAAAAACTTTCTAGATTAAATTTTAAAATTTCGGCTTCTAGGTGCATTGAGTCACCATTACGACTACCTGTGTGCCAAATTTCATAGCTATAAGTGCGATAGATTCGTCTGGACATCGCAGACACACACACATACACACACACATACGCACACACACATACACACACACATACACACACACAAACATTGCCTTTTATAAGTATAGATACAATCAATATTCCTGGTTGGTAATTGGAAGCAGGGAAGCAGCCAACCAACTCATCCATGTGATAAAATATGCAGTTTTTTTGTAGAATATACATTATCCATCTCGGGAATGCTGAGTGCGCCTATTATTGTATATACTATAGGGTGGATTGAAAATTCAGTGTGGAAAGAATAATCGGCGTAGGGTGCAAAAGTTGTCTTTTAAGTGTACTAGTAGCATGCATGCAATTTTTTAAAAATTTTATTTAATTTCTTCCGGTGACCCAAAACACTTAAATATTTGCAAAAAAAAAACGATTTTTATGCAAATTTTGAATTAAAAATAAAATGCGTTTAAGAAACGATTTTACGGTGGAAAACTTATAGGAGAGAATGAAAAAATATTTATTTTTTATTATTAAATGAATAAAATTATTTTTGTTTATATAAGGGACCCACAACTACCTTGTCTTCTTTTTTATATTTTGCAATATAACACAATTTTACTTTATTTCGACGGCAAAGATAAATTACGCCACAATCTCGACTTTTCCTAAACAAAAACACATCACTACAAGGGAAAATTTGAATAAGGCGTTCTTTTATTCCTCCCTCCCTTGTTGTTGGAATGAGTCGAAATCGTAAAAATGTCAATT
Source organism: Araneus ventricosus (assembly GCA_013235015.1). Classification (NCBI taxonomy): domain Eukaryota; kingdom Metazoa; phylum Arthropoda; class Arachnida; order Araneae; family Araneidae; genus Araneus; species Araneus ventricosus. Next base: position 13,395 of record BGPR01024498.1, on the reverse strand, counting down.
TTTAATTATGTGTGGAGCGCTTGGGCCACCAGAAGATATGAAGAAACTTGAATACGAGTTCTATTTCGGTTAGGCGTGTATAAGTGATAATTGGTAGTGAATGCTTTTGTTATTTTCGGAACACCTAATAACGGTTAAAAACCATTATAAATATAGGAATGAATAATAAAAGTTGAATCTTTTTAACAGCCGAGTTTTTTTAACGCATTCGTTCTGATATCTATAGATACAATGATTCTTTGCATTATTGTGTTTTCAAAAGTTTTTTCTGTAACTGGCCCAAACATAAAAAGCTGAAAATCTTTCACCCCTGTTTCCTTCATTCTATTTCTTCGCTTATTTCATTTTCTTCATTCCACTTGTAGTAAACCAGCTCATTAGAAGCTTCGGATGAAAATGTTGAGGTTTGACTTGCAAATCGAGAAGGCTGATATTAATGAATTAAGTAAAGATAAATAATGTCTGGTTTCTTTTTACTACCACATTTAGAATAAATAGAATTAAATTATAGGCTGGCAATATTTACAGAGAATTATACGGAAGTTATAGACATTTGTTAATCCATTTGCATTAGTAAGCGGAATAATCGGAACACGATGCGACTCAATTATCACAAGCCAAACTGTTGGATCTAGAGCTAACAAATTTAGAACAAACATACTATAGAGGGTAGAAATATGCAACACGGGGCGAATTAAAAATTAAGTAAAGTATAAACGTTTTTACTAGATCACTCCTGGAAATATCGCCTTACAACGCTGATTTTCACTTCGTCTTAAAATTCAGAACGTTATTTTTTCAATGATAAAAGTTTAATTGATTTTGTAACGATCCCATTGGACGATTGCAGCGCCACCTCCCGTGCTGAGTATATTCGCCATGATATTCATTAGTTGGACGATGGACATTTCCCTGTCTGGGATTGAGTTATTCCCCCCCGTTTGTAATATTAATTTTGTGTAATGTGAAGTGTCTTTTGTGTAGTGACCGTTTATTTGTTAATTAAAAAATAGTTTAAAAGTAACTTTGTTTTCCCCAAATTAATTTTGTCTTTGTTTATTTATTTTCTTTTAGAGCTAGCCGAAATTTTTAAATAGTTGCTACATAAAAATTGGCGCCCAAACGTCGCGCGGCCTTCGAATTTAAAAATGAATAACTTTTAATGTCCACGGTCCAACTCATTTTTATTTTGCAGCTCTGTGTGAGTTATTTTGAATTAATTTGTGTGAAAGAAAACTTCTTGCTCTGTGTGAGCTTATGAGGATACTTTTACCATCCTGGTAAGTATTGGAAAATACCATTGAAAGAATCTGCAACCTCGCAGTAAGTACAAATATTCAGAATTTCATAATATAACAGAAATCAGATGTCCTATCCAGTGACAAGTTATTAGTAATGAAAATTAACGTTAACAAAACATCAAGTTAAATTTTGATATTGCATTTAATTGAAAGTTGAACTTGAATATTGTGAAAATGTTTGAACTTCAAACGTTGTTTAAATCTTAACATCTTTCAGACTCAATGAAAAAAGTATTTTTGGAACGAAGTTATTAAAATATTTGTGTATGCATCAATATACTCTTGGTTATTCCTGGTATTCAAAATGAATCGTATGATAAGAATTCATATTATTAAGTGTTTATTTAATTTCTGTAGTTTATTCTGAACATTTAAGTTTTTTTCTATTTAGCGCAATAATTGCAAAGGTTATTATTTTGTGCTCATTTTCATATTATATTTTGTGTAAAAACATTTTTATATATCTCAGTCTAATTTAACAATAATCCTATTGCATATATTGTTCCCAGTGTGTTTCAATCGTAAAAATTATACTTTCGCTTTGAAGAGAGAGAAAACTGCTGATCAACGCATAACGCTGTTGCGTATGTCCTTGAAAAAGTATCTTCAGTTTAATTCTCATAACTTTCCTCTGCAGATTATTTTTTTTTTCTCTCTTCAAATGATCAAGCTCTAGCAAATGTTTATAGAGTTAGCGCTGAAAGGAAGTGATTCGCATTGAATGTATAATATATTTTATTCTGAAAGTGATAGTGAGATTTTTCAATCCAGTCAGATGATGAGATCATAGCTTATTTATTCTTTTAAACGAAAGGCATATTAATACTAACTTCCTGCTGTTTTGAAATAATGAAAAGTATATCATAATATGAAAGAATATTTGTGGTTTCAAAATAGGATTGCTTTTCATTTCAGAAGAGTATTTTCTTGGTTTGAAAGAGAAATAATAATTTATTAATTACTCTTGGTAAATGAAATATATCATTAATGCTGTCAAATAAAGTTGCATATAATTTTTAATTGAAATACTAACTTTTATAACAATTTTTCTTAAAATTTTGAATTTGATTATTGTGTTTTATTGTCAAATTTGCACTTCTTATAAATTTAGTTTTACTAAAATTAATGTTGCCACAGGGTGAATATTAAAATTTAATATTTTAGATATATTGTGTTAAAATTGATTATTGTATGTTTTCAAAATATCCAAATTTAAATTAGGTTTTTTCTCCAAAACATAAGACTTGTGTCATCGAACATTTATTAGAATTTAGGACTTTAAAAAAAAAAAAAACTTTTAAAATGGCCTATTTGGGAACAGGAAGAAAGCACGATTTGATTAATCTAGCAACCGAACTGGGATTGCAGGTAACGGAGGGTCTAAAAGTGGTAGAACTAAAGCAACTGATTACGAGTGCGGAGTCTTACGACGAAGAATTTACAAAGAATTTATTCAGATCGATTATTGATGAACGAATGGCTGTAGCAGCTGAAAAGGAAGCCGAACGCTTGGCTGTAGCTGCTGAAAAGGAAGCTGAACGTCAATTCGAACTTGAAAAATCAAGAATCGAAGCAGGAGTTTCTAGAAATATGACTCATGCCAATTCTTCTCAAGAAGTAACTGATCAGGCTAAATTTGACCTCAGTCGAATTCTTCCAAAATTCAACCCAAAAGAAGACGAAATCGGACTTTATCTTACCATGTTTGAGCGACAGTTAAAATTTGTTAACATACCGGAAACCAACTGGATCCCATACCTAATCGGATCCTTACCATCTGAAATAAATCAAATGATTGTGAAGGAAAATGAAGAAGATTCTAAAGACTATGCCAAAGTCAAAGAAATGCTTCTGAAAAGATATCGGCTCACCGCTGATAGGTTCCGACAATTGTTTGTACAACATCGAAAAAGTGCAGAAATTACATGGAAAGATTCCACTTTTGAATTAAAATCCTATTTTGAAGGATGGACCACAGAATTGAACATTTCTACTTTTGAAGAATTAAAAGAATTGATAATCGCAGATCAAATTAAAAGGAGAACCCCTCCAGAGTTTAAAGAACATTTCGTAGATTATTGGTCAGAACTAAACAAACCATTTGAACTCGCTGAAAAGCTTGATGCTTATGAAACTGTGAAATTAGGCATGAAGAAACATGTTTCTGCCATTGTGAAGAAACCCTTCTTCAAAGAAAATGTTGTCTTTCACCCTGAAAGAAAATGTAAAACTTCCCATCCTCGTGAAGTTAATCAGCCAAGATCGAACGATTTCGATAAATCTGTCAGTTCTAGACCAGAAAGAAAATCTTCAATACGATGTTATGGTTGCGGTTATCCTGGTTTTATCCAATCAAAGTGCCCTAAATGCACAAAACCCAAAGAAGAACTTAAAACTGTTGTTCAAAGTATTAAACTTTATGCAGCTGAATCACCCGATTCTCCATCAAGTTCTATCTGCCTAACTGTGTGTGGAAGAGATGCAGCCTTTTGCGCTGACACTGGAGCTTCCAATTCCATTGCAGGAGAGGAATTTTTTAAACTGTTGCGAGATCATAAATTCAGATTTTATAAGAAAGACATTACGATGGTCCTTGCAGATGGGAAAGAAAGAAATGTTGAAGCCTTGACGACTACTGTAAATCTCAATGTAGAAGGAAAAATAGTTCGTGTGAAGTTCATCGCCTTGCCTGAAGCAAAGGGAAATCGAACTCTTCTTGGCACAGATTTCTTGCAAGCTGCTGCAATTGTACTTAATATCCAGAATGGTACTTGGCATTTCAGTGAAAATCCCCATAAGCAGTTCTCTTTTTACAAGAACCCATCTGACGTTAAGGAAAATCTACCTACGATATCTTCTCACAAAGTAACCTCTCCAGAGACGATTCCTGTCGCATTGTCAGAAACATCTGTTCCTGTGATATTGAGAGAAGATGAAGGGAAACATTTGACGAGTAAACAACGTGACAAATTTAACTCGCTGTTAAAAGAATTTGAGACATGCTTTCATCCAGGGGGAGACCCTACCCCTTTTATTGAGCATCGTATACAAACTGGAAACAATTTACCTGTTTCTGAGCCTCCATATCGAATGACCCCTGCAAAGAAGGAACTGTTAAAAAAGGAGCTAGAATCTTTACTAGCCGAAGGTATCATTGAGGAATGCGAGAGCCCTTACGCAAGTCCTGTTGTGTTGGTTCCAAAACCAAATGGATCTATCCGTTTGTGCATCGACTATAGAAAGTTGAACGCTACAACGATTCCCGACACCTACCCGTTACCAAGAATGGATGATTTATTAAATGAGGCTAAATCGACAAAGTTTATGTCTACAATAGATTTGAAAGCGGGCTATCATCAAGTAAAAGTTTATGAAGCAGACCAAGAAAAAACTGCTTTTATCTGTCCTTTTGGCACCTATAAGTTCTTGCGGATGCCTTTTGGGTTGCGAAATGCTCCTGCAACATTTCAACGCCTCATAGACAAGTTCAGATCTGGACTAAAGGATGTTTTTGCTCTTTCATATCTTGATGACATTATTGTTTTATCTGAAAACTTTGATAAACATTTATCGGATTTAAGACAAGTATTTGAAAGACTATCTCTGTTCAAACTCACTGCCAATCGAAATAAATGCAATTTTGCTTGCAACAGAGTGAAGTATCTAGGACATTACATTACTGAACAAGGAATTGAAGTAGATGCTGACAAAGTATCATCTGTGCAGAAAATCACTGAACCAACCTGTGTTAAAGAAGTTCAGTCATACTTACAAACTTGCTCTTGGTTCAGAAGATATGTCCCTCACTTTTAAGAAATAGCGAGACCTCTCAGTGATCTCACAAAAAAGAATAAGACATGGACTTGGGGTGAACCTGAAAGGAAAGCATTTGAATCGTTAAAGAGAATGCTGATTTCACCACCTGTGCTGTCACAACCTGATGGAAGTAAACCTTTCATAATTCGAACTGACGCAAGTAGTTATGCTCTTGGTGCAGTCCTGATACAAGGAGAGAAACCAGAAGAACATGTAATAGAGTACGCAAGTAGGTTGCTGAGTTCTGCAGAAAGGAATTACTCGACGACTGAAAGGGAAGCTCTTGCAGTTGTATGGGCCTTAGAAAAATTCCGTGGATACGTAGAGAACCAAGAAATAATCATCGCATCAGACCACCAACCTTTAAAAGGGTTGATGAGCATAAAATCAGCATCCGGTCGCTTAGCTCGATGGGCTCTACAAATCCAATCATTCCATCCGAAAATTCTTTATACGCCTGGAAAATCCAACGTTGTTGCAGACCTCCTGTCTAGACCAGTCCATGATAATAAAGAATTTGTGTGCAATCTCAACACCGTATCTATCGAATTGCCATCTCGAAGATCTAGAGATATTCGTGAAGAGCAGATGAAAGATGAGGATATAAAGAAAATAATCGATTGTTTTGAGAGTGGAAGAAAAGATGAAGATTTCATCAACTGGACAAGTAGAGGATATCTAATGAATCAAGGTATCCTTTACCGATATTCGCCAGACACAGAATCCGAGGAGGCACAGCTTGTTGTCCCTTGTCATGAACGAGAACGAGTGTTACAGCAATACCATGATTCACCCACTGCTGGACATAGCGGATCAGAAGGAACGTATTTCAAGATAGCTAGTCGATACTATTTTCCTGGAATGAGAAAGTTCATCGATGAATATGTAAAGAATTGTGCTGAATGTAACAGATACAAGCCAAATAACCAGAAACCTGCTGGACTGTTGAGAACACCTATTTATGCCCAAAGATTTGAAACTTTAGCCATCGACCTCTTTGGCCCTCTTCCTGAAACTCCTACTGGAAAGAAATGGATCTTCTTAATTGAGGATACCAGTACAAAATGGGGTGAGCTCTTTGCCCTAGAAGATGCTACTGCTCAAAATTGTGCAAAATTCCTAATAGAAGAAGTTTTTCTTCGCTATGGCTTACCACGAAGATTAATATCCGACAATGGAACCCAATTTGTTAGTGCTGTCATGCAGCAAACATGCAATTTCCTTGGTATCAAACAAGAGTTAATTCCAGTCTATCATCCTCAGGCGAATCCATCTGAAAGAAAAAATCGTGACCTGAAGCCCAAACTAGCTATTTTAGTAGGTGATGCTCACGATACCTGGGATGAAAAGCTGGCAATGGTTAGATTTGCCATGAATACATCCAAATATGACACTACTGGTCACACTGCAGCATATCTACAATTTGGACGTGAACTTAGAACAACAGACGACGTTAACCATGATCTTAGAAGTCTGATCGAAAACGACAACTTTGTAGAGGAGACACTAACGACACTTTGTAGGAGAGACTTTAACACCCCAAATCAGAGAACGGGTTGAGCAAAAGCAAGACCAGAGAAAGAAATATTTTGATAAAAATAGAAGACCAATTTATTATCAGCCTGGAGACAAGGTCTGGGTGACTCTACACCCTAAAAGTAGTAGAAGTGACAAACGAAGCAAGAAGTTTTACCCGAAAAGGGAAGGCCCTTATCTCGTAGTCACAAACAGATCTCCTACCACTTATGACCTTTCTGATCCCAGTACTCCAGATCAAGTTCTCGGAACTTATCACACAAACATGTTGAAGCCATATGAACTACCTCCAGAAAAGAACACAAGTCCAGTAGTTCCCATAAAGAGAAGAGGTAGGCCTCGGAAGTATTTTCCAAAAGCGGACTCTTCGTCGGGACGTCTTCAGAATCCGAGGGGGAGTCTGTAACGATCCCATTGGACGATTGCAGCGCCACCTCCCGTGCTGAGTATATTCGCCAGGATATTCATTAGTTGGACGATGGACATTTCCCTGTCTGGGATTGAGTTATTCCCCCCCCGTTTGTAATATTAATTTTGTGTAATGTGAAGTGTCTTTTGTGTAGTGACTGTTTATTTGTTAATTAAAAAATAGTTTAAAAGTAACTTTGTTTTCCCCAAATTAATTTTGTCTTTGTTTATTTATTTTCTTTTAGAGCTAGTCGAAATTTTTAAATAGTTGCTACAATTTGAAATTTTTTTGCTTAATATTTATGAATTTCGAAAAATGTTTTTATGCGTAATTTGCAACAATACAGGATTGCTTTTCATTCGTTTTCAGTGTTTCTCCTCGGACATATATTTAATAGTGTGTTTATCTTCAATCGTTGAGAGCTAAGAATTGATTCTGTTGTAAGATTCTGCTTATTATTTTCAGATTCTTGGTCCGTAATGAATTTTTACTCTCTTATTTTATTTCATGAAATATTTTGTGGAATCGATAAATACAGCCCTCTAAGATATTAGTAATATATGCGGTAAAATGAAAGATTATGCTTATTATAAATTTTTTATTAACTGTATCAATCTAGTTAATACGCTGTTGAGCATGCTTATATCATAAGTAAAATATGCTGCACGATTATAATTTCAAAAATTCATATTTAAAAATTAATAAAAGTTTGCTATTTCCCTTTATGTCAATTAAAAAGGGGTTCTGAAAATAGTTAAAAGCATTCAGCATTTTCACATTTCGAGGCTTTTGCAATTTTATTTCACTCCTCTTACCTTCACTTTTTTCGTAATTTTTTTCTAATTCAGAAACTTATATCTAAACCCTAACTACTCAGTATCAAAAACTAAAGCTCATAAAATCGTATCATTGCACAGGAGATCAATTCCAGCTGTAAGAAACACTTCTTGCTGAAGAGGGGAACTCTGAGTACTAGTATGCTAGATTTAGATTGATTGATTGGGGTTTTATGGCACAAGGGCCAGAATTGGCCAAGCTGCGCCAAACATTTGTTTAGATTTGTGCTAAACTATTGTTGTAAAGTTTAGTTAAATCACTAAAAGTCAATTAGAATATTTATTTGTTAAATTCTAAAAAGGTGTGGAAATTAAATTGTATTATTGCAAAGTTTAGTTAAATCACTAAAAGTCAGGACATTTGTTGTAAAGTTTAGTTAAATCACTAAAAGTCAGGATATTTGTTGTAAAGTTTAGTTAAATCACTAAAAGTCAATTAGAATATTTATTTGTTAAATTCTAAAAAGGTGTGGAAATTAAACTGTATTATTGCAAAATTTAGTTAAATCACTAAAAGTCAATTAGAATATTTATTTATGAAATTAAAAAAAAGACTAGTAAAAATTAGACTGTATTATTGTAAAGTTTGGTTAAATCCAAAAAAAATTCAACTGAAATATTTAATTGTAAATTCTAAAAAAGGATGGCATTTAATTAAATTATGTAAAGCCTAATTGAAATATTTTTATTTATAAAATTCAAATGGACTGTTGGAATTCTAGAAGATGTGTGTCGTAAAATAACTAACTACACAGCCATGGTGTTATGTAAATTAATTGATTATTCTTTTTATATTTTTTCAATTATTCTTCTCACATTTTATTTTCATCCTTCAAAAATCGTTTATCTTATTCTTTTGGTAATCAACTAAATAAATGAAGAATTAAGAAATTATTATTAAGGAATATTTTAATTAAATTATGTAAAGCTTATTTGAAATATTTTTATTTATAAAATTCAAATTGACTGTTGGAATTCTAGAAGATGTGTGTCATAAATTAATTAACTACACAGCCGTGTATAATCTGATGAATTAATTAACTATTATTTATTTTTATTTTATTCTCTAAGTCGTTTATTGTATCCCTTGATTAACTACAAAAATGAAAAAAATGACGAATTAACTATTAGTCATTTTATTAAGGAAAATAATTATTTCTATTTGAGTAAAAGTTCAATAGAGTTGGGTCTCAAAAACAGAGACCGTTGACCTTTTTCCATGGGAAAGACCTCCCATGCTTCCCTTTCTGATAAACAAGGGGCTAACAATAGTCACCAGCATTAAAAAATCCTGAGAAACATTCCTTTTTCTTTTGAGGTAAAAAACTGCCGCTGAGAAAAATTCAGTATTGGGATCCGTTCTGCATAACCCTGACAGAGTTATGGGTTTTTCTACCCAAAATTGCGGTCCAGAAATCCCCTTCTAAAAATATGACGCGAGGGAGCGCATTTTATTTCTTCACCTTTGACCTGGGTGCTTTTCGCACGGGGGTTTCTGTTCAATTTCTGTCAACACATCCTTAATCCCTTTTCGCCGAAGAAAGTTCAGAGACCACGTGGGATTTTGCTAGAAGATGCTCTGGGAATTAGCCGGCATTGGTTTAACGTTGAGAGGGGCGTGAATTAACCTAAGGGGTTGCATGATTTTGAAAACTTTTAACCAATGATGTGAAAATCCGAAAGACCCGGATACTTTCAATCATATAGTATATATATGTTACAGTTTATGTGATTAATCAGTTTTTATGAATAATAACCGGTCAAAGTGATGAATCAATTTATCACATGACCGATTATAATGAATAATTACCGGTAAAAGGGACAAATGATTAATCTTATCGACCGGTTTTTACTCACAATAACCTATTAATCACATTTACAGTAGCATACACTATATGCCCAAAAGTATCCGGACACTTGCAGATTTTCACATTTTTTAGAATTTCTCCGGAATGGTTTAACCGACTGCCTTTAAACTTTGGACAAGTAAAGAAAAGACAATAACTCACATTTTACATTGAAGATTCGTCCTGAGGGCAATTACGGGGCCGTCTACAGACTGATGAAGACAAAAAGGTTTTTCGCCCATCCCGCTTCACAGAATACTGATAACAAGATGAAACTTTCAGAAATGGTAATGTTTAATATGCATAATATTTACAGGAATTTTTGTAAACTCCGCGCAAATATTTGGGAAGATATAAAGGTTTTCTTAAAAAATCTCAAATTTTCCCACCTGTTTTTTGCTTATAACATGCAGAGTTTTCTGTTATATTATGCGAAACTTTCAGGAAAGATGACAATATGTTAGAGAGGCATTTCTGTAAAACTTTGGGAAAGAATTGTTGAAGATTACAGGAATTATGAGCATTTGTAGTAAATAGTGTTTTACTGCGCATGCGCGAAACATAGTGTAATTTTTCTTTCACAACTTTAAAGCCAGATATATAGAGCAACTTATATAAAAAAATTCAGTTCAATATCATTAGTATTCAGAAAGATATCGGCATTACAACGAGCAGAATTTTAGCTCCTGTCGAAGAGAAGCTAAAAGATGAGGGGTTGTATACAAATTGATATTTTTCAAACTTATATCTTTAAATAGTTATATTGAATTGTATAGAGGTTAAAATTTGCTGCATACCCATGAACACTTATCAATTACGTGCATAACTTACATGCCAGCTAATTAGGCACTATAAATAACAAAAAATTTATTACTTTAATTGTATTATTTACATGATTATTAACAAGTTACATATTACAATTTTACGGCCAAACGATATTTTTAAATATATTTATTTTATGGCGAAACGATTTTTTATCTAATTAATTTCTTTTCTAAAAATATTTTAATAATTCTACATATATATTTTTTTATTCGTTACGAATATTAGATGTGTTCATGGGTGTTCAGCAAATTCTAACCACTATACAATTCAATATAACTATTTAAAGATATAAGTTTAAAAAATATCAGTTTGTGCACAACCCCTCATCTTTTAGCTTCTCTTCGACAGGAGCTGAAATTCTGCTCGTTGTAATGCCGATATCTTTCTGAATACTAATGATATTGAACTGAAGTTTTTATATAAGTTGCCCTATATATCTGGCTTTAAAGTTGTGAAAGAAAAATTACACTATGTTTCGCGCATGCGCAGTGAAACACTATTTACTAAAATTGCTCATACTTCCTGTAATATTCAACAATTCTTTTCCTAAGTTTTACAAAAATGCTTCTCTAACATATTGTCATCTTTTCTGTACGTTTCGTATAATATAACAGAAAACTCTGCATGTTATAAAATAAAACCAGGTGGGAAAATTTGAGATTTTTTCAGAAAACCTTTATATCTTACCAAATATTTGCGCTGAGTTTATAAAAATTCCTGTAAATATTATGCACATTAAACATTACCATTTCTGAAAGTTTCATCCTGTTATCTGTATTCTGTGAAGTGGGGTGGGCCAAAAGCCTTTTTGTCTTCATCAGTTTGTAGACGGTCCCCTAATTGCCCTCAGGACCGAATCTTCAATGTAAAATGTGAGTTACTGTCTATTCTTTACCTGTCCAAAGTTTAAAGGCAGTCGGTTAAACCATTCCGGAGAAATTCTAAAAAATGTGAAAATCTGCAAGTGTCCGGATACTTTTGGGCATATAGTGTATACCTAAAACCCAATTTCCAAAGCTTGAGATATAATTTTCTGATGATGACAATATTTTCTCTTTGTAGGCTTCGTATACAAGAGTAAGTTGCTTTTTTCCAATTGCATAACTCCGTTCGATTGAATGGAAATAGATGTAGTGATAGCTAAAAAATATAGTAGTAGCCAAAAGAATTTTTCTTAATTAACTAGTATATTTCTCCTGGTTTTTAAGAAGAATAGAGATGTGTTTTCTTAGGATGTGAACTTCTGCTCTGAGGAGCTCTTTCTGTGTGGAGTCGCACTTCGACATGCATACACTTCAGAAGAAAAAGCATCATTCATGACTAACTTTTCGCGTGGACGTTCGTGTGTGGAGAGTGAATGAGGTCTCATCATGTTCGTGAGACTACTATTGCCAATGTTTTTCAGGATATTTGTTATGTACTTCATTAAAATACCAAAATCGACAATTTGAAGCATTGTGTTGTTAAGGGTTTTACTATTATCAGTTTTTCAGTATGCAAAGAGGTAAAGTAACTTGATTGTTACATCTGTTAACATATGTCTTAGTCATTTATCTGAAGAAGTATTATTCTAGTAAACTTTATTTTCATTTTGAAACGTCAATCAAACACTACTTCCTCGAATAAATATGCTCTGATGCTGATCTCTGTTTTGAAAAAGAAAAACTTAACTCTTCTTTAGCAATAATCGTCTGAATTAGCTTAGGCTAAAGGAAAAAATTAAAAATTAGTGTACTCACAACATAATTTCAAAATTAATGTATTCGTAGTTAATTTGCTCAGTCGGAAATCAATTTAGTTATCCAGCAATTAAACGATCATATTTGAAGGTTGGGTGTTGGATGCTCATTTTGTTGATAGTGTTAAACTTTCTAAAATTCACTGTATTTTTTTTAACTTTATTCTCGAAAGACTTATTTTTCAGGGTTTTATTGCAATAAGCAAAGACAAGCCATAAAATAGGTACAGATGTTTCAACTTGAAATTTTTTTGAAGCTAGAAGATATGTCCATTAGAGTCAAGTCTTATGTGCAACATAAATTTTTGAAAGATTTTATTTGGTATTATTTAGATTGCATTCGTGTATAGTAATTCAATTAAACATAGAAAAGTTTTTGTGAGCATGGTTTAAGTTTTCGTTGATAGCCCCGCATATTGTGTCACCGTAGATGCAAAAGCAATTGAAAACAGGGTAAGGTTTCCTTATTTAGGACATCTAAAGATTTTTTAACGTACAGAGATAGAGAATCAATTTAAATTGAAATAATTAGTAAACATTTTTGCAATTTATTTATATTGAAAATAATGTGGTTAAATGTTTAAAAAATACACTTAAAAGTAGTAAAAATTAGACCATTATAATTGTGATGAAGTAATTAATTAAATTCACATCAGCACATTATTTATTCGTCTTTCGCTTCCTCACACATAATACAAAACCATTTATCCTCACATTTTATGTCTTTAATGTTCCTTTATCGTGCTTTTTTCACGTTGGATTCATCTAATTACAGTTTATGAGGGTTACAACTTATTATAACTGGTTTTCAATCTGAGCAACTTTTATAATTATACAAAAAAAGTCATCTAACCGTATCTATAAATTATTTTAATAAAACTATTTTATTAAATTTTAGCCAAACGCCTCCTTTCATAGGATATACTAATATATTTTGCTAATTACTTTAGAATAGCTCTAATAATATTAGTTTTTTGTTAAAATTCTTAATTGATGTTATCTAAATTTTTGATGCAACTTACATTGCATGAGCAAAACATCCCAGCTAAGTGCATCATTGCATCATAAGTTGCCTACTTTGAGGTTG
>BGPR01024497.1:0-23169 GCA_013235015.1 Araneus ventricosus | reverse complement strand
AAATTATTACTTCGTTCAGTTACGTATTGCTTCCTCAATGTCTTCTTTCAAACTTCCTATTTCTAGAATAATGTTTTTAAAATTATACTTAAATTCAAAGACTAATTAACTAAATTCTATTTTATACTTGTATATTTTCAAACATCTAATACAACAAACGCATTTCTCATTCTTCTTTGTAGCATAAATACACTATATGCCCAAAAGTATCCGGACACTTGCAGATTTTCACATATTTTAGAATTTCTCAGAATGGTGACCTTTGACCTGCCTTTAAACTTACATTTAAATAATAAAAATAACCTCACATTTAGCATGAAAATTCGGTCCTGACGTGAATTAGGGGACCGTCTAAAAACTTCGATGAAGACAAAAAGTTTTTGGCCACCTGCTTCAAACATGATAGTAATGAAGATGAAACATTAAATGGTAATGTATAATATGCATAATAGTTACAGGGATTTTTTAGTAAACTCATCCGAAATATTTCGTTTAAGATATAAAGGTTTTCTTAAAATTCTCAAATTTTGCCATCTGTTTTTTGTCTTATACCATACAGGTTTTCTTGTTATAATTATAAAACTTAAAGGAACAGATGACAATATTTGTTAGAGAAGCATTTTGTAAAATTCGAAAAGAATATATGAACATTACAGGAATTATGAGCAATTTTAGTAAATAATGTTTTAGTACGCAGCGGAAACATATTCTTTTTCTTCCACAACTTTAAAGCCAGATATATAGGCAACTTATATAAAAAAATTCATATTAAATATCATTAGTATTCCGAAAGATATCGGCATTACAAAGAGCATTAATTTTTAGTCTCGAAGAGAAGCTAAAAGATGAGGGTTGTACACAAGAATTGATATTTTTTTAAACTTTTGCTTTGAGTAGTTATATTGAATTGTATAATGGTTAGAATTTTCTGAATACCCATGAAGTATTCATCAATTACGTGCATAATTTTAAATTCCAGCTAATTAGGCACCATAAATAACAAAAATTTGTATTACTTAATTATATTAGTATTAGATTATTAACAATTACATATCATACACCCCATTTAGCGTAACGATATTTTTAAATATATTTTTTTATGGCAAAAAACGATTTTATCTAATTAATTTCTTTTCTTTAAACATTTTTACATATAAATTCTATATATAATTTTTTATTTGTTACGAAATATTAGATGTGTCTACGGGAAATTCAGCAAATTTAACCACTATACATTCAATATAACTATTTAAAGATATAAGTTTAAAAAATATCAATTTGTACAACTCCCTCATCTTTTAGCTTCTTTCGCGAGGAGCTAAAATTCTGCTCTATAGTGCCGATATTTCTTTCGGAATATTAATATATAGAACTGAATTTTTTTATAAGTTGACCCCTACTACTGCTTAAGTGAATGAAAGAAAATCACATATGTTCACTATGACATGCTGCAGTAACATTATTACTAAAAAATGCTGCATTAATTCTTAAATATTACAATATTCCTTTTGATTTTGCAAATGTTTCTACTATTGTCATCTTTCTGTTAAGTTTTGTATAATATATGAGAAAACTCTGGCATATTATGAGAGAAAATGGGAAAAATTTGAGACTTTAAGAAAACCTTATATCTTCCCAAAATATTTGTGCTGGAGTTACTACGAAATTTCTGTAACTATTACGCAATAATAAACATTACCATTTTTGAAAGTTTCATTTTTATGCAGTATTCTGTGAGGGCTGTGAAACCGTTTTTGCTTTCTAGCAGGTTGTAGATGGTCCTATCCTCGGGACGAATCTCAATATAAAATGGGGTTAGTGTCTATATACCACGTATTCGAAGGTTTAAAGGCAGTCATTCACCATTCTGGAAGAAATGTCTAAAATTGATGAAAATCTGCAAGCCGATTACTGGGCATATAGTGTATGTAAGGTCTAAAAATAATCATCTGTTCTAAGACCAGAATAAGATTAGATTTACTCGCATGTTATAATTACTTTCTGTATACGAAGTACAAAGAGAAAGTATTGTAATCGATCGACAAATTAGAACTCTGAGGATTTTGACGAATCTCAGTTTTAGACCTCCCTAGTCCGAAGAACACATTTTGGAATTAAGTCTGTTCAAGGCACGATAACTGAAAACTAATAGAGCTACAGGGATGAATGTAGGTAGTGATCTTCAAACATAATTTGTAGGTTTCTTTCAAATTTTGTACAAAAATTCGTCTATGGGAAGTCTGTGCTGTTTTGTCTGTCCGCTGTCATGTGAATACTATAACTCCAAGTTGGAACAGTAGGATGGATAAAAAATTTGAGTACAGTTTTATAATCATGAATGTAGGTCCGCATCAAAAGTTTGTACCAAAATCCGTCGAAGGGTTGATGGTCTGCCGGATCGAAAAAATCGCATACTTGTAAAATTATATCTCTAAAACCTTTGGCCTAGATAAATAAAAATGGTATAGACTCTTTCCTAACATTAATTATAAGATTTTGCCCCAAATTTCGCTCTTCCAATCTGTTAAAAAGGCAATAAATTGCAAATTCAATTTCTTAAATCCGATTCTAAAATGCGCATGCATACTGGTAGTCAAATTCTGTGCACGCGGAAGGATTACTCTCACTTTAACCTTGAGGCTGGTAGGAGGGAATCTAGCAGTGCGTTTTAATACATACGTGCATCTCTTTGAATCTTTGATTCTTCATCTAAATATTTTACAATCGCTATAATCTAAACGAAAAACCTCTGATAGTCATTACATTCTAGGTTACAGTGGGTTTCGAATTCTTTTTTATTTACGCAGGGGAAGGGAAATGAAAAATTTTGAGAGTATAATAGAAAGTTTAGGGGGAGGCCACTCCTGCATGGTTTTAAACGAAACAAAATTCTGCCTAGCACGCCATTTCATAAAATGCTTTTCTAAATAGTTGATTTCCAGAAGTTCTCCATCCCTGATTGCAGTGAATGGAATGTTAGAACTTCCAGAAATTGAGCCCATTCGAATTTCCTAAAACAAGAGTTTGACAGTTGGTTCCCTACCACCAACAACGGAGTCATCAAACAGGGGATCATTCGAAGAGAGCTAAATGTTTGAATAGGTCAGCTGTTCGCAATTTGGCCTGTCTCGCGCAATAATCGATACAACAGCTTTTCACTGTCTGCTGCATCGGAGATCCGAAAGAGGCTTTACCTCAAATGAATCGAGTTTGATTGATGTGGAAAATGATCCAGGTTTCTTGTGGTTTCTTTTTAGAATTGCAGTCTTTCGAAAACGGCGAAATGGTGTAATATCTTTCAGCGTATCGGAACGTTTAATAAAGATATAAAATTATAGAAACATTGCAAATTAATTATTAGCGCTTAATTGACTGTATAAGAATTAATGTTTTAAACTGTCAGGCAAATTTCCTACCTGCTTGCTTTTGTATATTTTGAACTTTTTAAACTATAACTTCAATTTTTTGACACTCACAAACACCTATTTTTTGTCGATGATTTCCGGTAATTTAGGGTGTAAATTAGTGGTGCTTATTCCAAATATGGCATTCTTTTTTTTCCGTGATTGATCCTAGTTTTTTGAGATAAAGTGAATATTAAATTTCAATAGTAATATGTACTACCACTGATCCATCTGAAACTATCTCATATATCAATGGATGAAACTAATTAATGCATTAAATCAACTCCAATCCTAAAAAGTATTTAATATATAAAGCGAATTCCTACAGAAATCACATGAAATTTATAAAATGTTAGTTAAGAAATGAAATTCAAAACAATACAATTAAAGAAATGAAGAAATAATTTCGAAAATAAAATAGATGAACTGAATATTTATGGTAAAAAAATAATATGATTATATTGCATTAAAATCAATAAAATGAAAATTAAATAACTTTAGTTCAATTAATTCTATTTTAAGCCTTGCATAAGAAAGATAGACTAACCAGAGGTATTTGCAGTCATTATTATTATTTTCAGTTACTTCAGCAATGATGCAACGTTGAAGATAAATTTTATTTTGTTAAGTTGTTTTTTGAAGTTTGATCTATAGTGAAAGAAAGTGATCAATATGAATTCATCTTTCTCTATTTTTCATAATATTCTAACAAATACTTTACAAATTTCATGATATAAGTGTAACTAATATAAATTATGTCAAATGAAGATAATTAATATGGAAGTGATGGATCCTGGAACGAGTAATCATGTGCCATCTTCAGACTGCTATAGCAGAACTGCAAACTGCGACTTGCATAGAAATTCGTTCCATTTCCATTTTAGAACAAGAAAGAATTCTAGAATTCTTTTATTCGTTAAAATGTATCCAGAATAGAACAACAATTGATCTGATTGGTCTATTGAACAATTGTTACCTTTGATTAGCTACAAATTATTGTTATTTATACTATATATTACAGCATACATTTCGGTTGAGATAAAAAATGAACCAAGTCATAAGGTGAAAACCTGTCATGCCTTTAGGGGCAACCCAATATTTTGTGAAATAACTAGTAAATATTTTGCAGAATCTGGTAACTTGTTTCAGGTTAAATGTCGATTGGTGAAAATCCGAATCACAAGTGGCGAGAGTGTTAACTATAAAAAAGCGATACTAAATTCCTAAGTACGTGTTTTCTTTTATGCTTTGACTGCGCTATTTTAAAACAAATCATTGTCTAGTTTTTAATTGACATTTTCTCTCTGAGATACTGTAGAAATTTACTGACAACCTTTTAGTAAGAAACGTCTTTATGTCTTCATATCAATCACTCTTGGTATTGTTCCAAATTATTATTTGTCTTTAAATCATCTAACCTTAGAAAAGGTTTCTCAAAGTAATATCAACGCGAAAAACTATTTTACTAAAAATCATCAAATTACAAACAAAAAATTTAGCTTTTATGTTTTAAACAGTCCATTAATTAAATATAATAATGATTGCTTAAACACTGTACTGCATCTTATATGCAAAAATCCTGAAGTTAGCTTCGTTTTAAAGCTTTTTTTCGCATTCGAAAACAAAAATAAATGTTTACTGAACTAACAAATAATTTAGATTTCTAGTTAAAAGCGTATCTTCATCTTTGTGAAAAAAAATTCAAACCTCTTTGATATACAAGACCTGTGACATCAAAATAATGTTCCACATTGCTAGAAGTTTTGCTTTGACAAAAAATACTACTTAGACTAATTAAAAATGATACATTTTCCAATTAATTTAATTAACTGTAACCAAAGAAAAAATTTTTCAGCTCGCTGAAGTAAATAATGCATTTCAGATAATAAAAGGATAAGTTAATTGCCTCATAAAACATTTTCCCCTGCTTTTTTTCACTTCAGTTAAAGCTTTTTCATTACGTTAATTCTCGAAGAAAAGAATCATTTTAAAGACATTGCACCGGCATCATTAGGATTTTATGTTTCATGTGTTGTCGAGATTTTTTTTCTTCTTCTGAAATACTAACTTATGCTAATTATGATGATGTTTTTCTTTCTGTCTTTGAAAATACATAAAGTTTCGAAAAAATTTTTATAGTTATATTTTGAACTTAAGGTGAAATATGATATATATTAGTAAAGTCAAAAATAAAAGTTGTTTATCTCATATAACAGGAATAACTACAGGGATGTTCTAGTAAATCCACTGTTTATCTTCTGATATCCTCGTCGTGTAGCTTTTGTAGCTGTTCAAAAATTGTTTCATAGTATGAAAATAAATTATCAGTTAAACCTACTATTTTTTTTCATATTCTGATGTCCATAAGTTAAGCATAATTGTTTTTATGTAAATATTTGAGGAATTTTAAATCAGGACGGTGGGAATGACATGTGTATATAATAGGGTTATATAAGAATAAATCAATGACAAACAAGGACAGTATTGACTTTAAACTTACAGATAAAATATCTGCAACAAAATTTGCCATAATACTATTATCGACATTGGTTAAATATAATTTTACAAAAAATATGGCGCTGAGGAGTTTAATAAGGTGTTTCGCAGCAATGAAAGCTGCAATAAAATTTCCCGTATTTCGAATATAAGTTGAGCTTTCAAAAATTACCAAGGCATTCACCGAAGAATAATTTTCAGTTCTGAAACACAGCTTTGTTAGTTCAGAACGGCTGGAAGTCGTCTGTTGAGCGCATTCCACGGTCACTTTACTTTAGATATTTAGCCAGTGGCGTAGCTGGAACTGTTGTAGCCCGGGACGAGCTTACAACGTGCCGTTCCTCCTTTACAAGTTAAATAAATTTCAAAATAAAAAACATATATCCCATGAAATTTTTTTATTCAATAACGGAATTCGTCGTTTGACGCTCTCGATTTCTGCAGATAGGTTGCGAAATCGCGCTTCCACCACCAGTCTTTCTTTCAAACATTTGAAATTTACAGAAAAAAGGCGAAAATATGAATTAGCCACACTAGTGTTTTTATGTACACAATGATTGAACTAGTGACTCTGCTCTTAGTTATAAAACCATTTTCCTAAATGTCTGATTTTTCCGATTCTTTCCAAGTGCCGCCTTGGACGGACCGCCCTCCTTAGCTACGCCACTGTATTTAGCACACCCCGTCTTGAAGGTCAGAAGATCAGTGCCAACCGTCCAGAATGCCTACCTAAACTATAATATCTTCTGAACGTAAATGGTGTATTTGCTTCATATATTCAGGATGAAAACGAGTTCCACGTCCACTCCACATTGTTTAACAACAAGAAACAGTTTAAATCAGAGTCGTTGAAGAACATGAAATTGTTTCATTGTTCTCAACTCTTTCACAACCCCACTGTTAATATCCTAACTCCGCTGTAGATGCGCATGTCTCCTTCAGAAATGACCGGTGTACATAACTCCTGGTTGTGTTCTTGACATAGTGTTAGTTTAGTTATATTAATGTCCCGTTTAGAAGCAGGAGGAGTACTGTTTTAGGACGGACCTCGCAATTTTGAACCGCGGTTAGATAAAGACGACGACACCTGGGTTGTCACTTTCTCTCTAAACTCAAGATGCTCAAAGGTTTTTTCAATTGTACCGACTTTCGCAGCTGCTTTGCGACTTTTTTTAAATGATTTAAATGTACTTATATTTCTGCGTTCTGCGGAATTTGTGAACGAAAGCGCAAGAGAAATCGATACGTATTTTGAGTTTTTAGACAATCGATGAAGTGGATAAATGTTATGAATATCGAATGAAATATTAAATATATTTAACCCTTTGAGGATGGCCGCAAGCTAAAACTATGCAAAGCTGGCACACTGGTGTGACAGTCGTCCTCAAAAGCTTAAGGATATATCCTTAATCCTTTTCATATGAGGACTCCGTCTACACTCATCATCTTATCATCGAAATTCATTCCATTTTGAGGAGATTTTCAGCCTATATTGAAAAACATGTCTTTGGCACATAAAGGTAAAGAAGATGTAAGCAAATATATATTTCTGTGTGAGAGAAAGTGCATTAAACTATTTAATCAAAGAGCCACTGAAATTTAAAATAAAATATTTTGAAGTAATTATGACATAGACCAATGCTGAGAAAATGGAAAATAAGAAAATATTATGCATGAAAATTAGGCAAAATTTTGTTCTTACCCGACAAAGTTTTTCAATATATTTATCATTCCAAGCATAAAATGGCCCCTTCCTGGAATGGAATCGTACTTTATTATATTTCTCCAACTATAAAAACTTTTGGTCTTATTAAAAAAATTGTGCAATTTATTCTGCAATTATTTAGTTTTTATGAAAGGACTAGAATATATGTGTATGTTGTAAGCACATGCATTGTTAAGAATTGGAACTTTCCATTTGGAGAATTTTGATTTGATGGATTAAACTGATATGCAGCTACAGAATGTTTACTTAATGTAGACATTAAATGTCCGTGGTGTTATTATGCATCTGAACTTTGTTTCAGATTATTTCAACTATTCAACAATGGACATCTAAATAATTGATTTATCTTATTAGTAGATAAATTGCGATATTATTCTAACAAAATGTTGACAATAACGAAGGAAAAGTAAGACGAAATTCAGAAGGCTTTAGTTTGGAATGCTTGATTTATATAAAAGAATTTTTGAAATTTTGATGCCGCTGGTGATGATATACGTAACGAATATTTCTAAGAGAAAAGCAAGAAAATGTTAAGTTCAGTTTAGTAAAACGTCCATGTATTTGCAATCTAAATTTCCTTTGTATTCTCCAATTCTGAAAATTTTAAACATTCTTTGCACACTTGTTTGATGATATAAAACAAAAAGAATAAAATCCTAATCAAAATAATTCCATGAAATTCCTAGAACTAAAAGCAACTTCCGAGAATTTTTGAAAACCAAGAATCCAATGTTTATACATATACATAACGCATTTGAATTTATGGAAGCGTATTTAAGTTCCGCATTTCTTTCTTTTCATTCTAAACCGGATAGTATATCTAGCCTTCCAGTTCTTTTAATGTGGCTTTGTAAACACTCGCAGTATATCTTAACTAATACTGAATGCTTGAGATTGTTTTATTAAAGTGGTTCCTCGGATAAAATTTATTACCTCCACCCGCATTCCAAAGCTAAATATTTCTCTATTGGAAAGAAACAGGAAATAAAGCTGTAGTTCGGAAAAAGGCAATGGACCATTAATATGCTTTAAGCCTTTCCCGCGTTTAGAAATAATTTGAAAAGCAACGGAAAAAATCTTCTATTGCGTTCGCTTGGAAAACAATCGCCTCCAGTAAAGCACTACTAACATTCCCTCTTCAGAATTTATATGTTTCAAGAAAAAATGAGGCAAAATAAAAAAAGTTCAGCCATTTGAGCGATTTAGTACCAGAACTGGGATCAATTTGTTGTTAAAAAACCCTAAAACTGGAGTTAGTATCAGCTACGGATATCAGCTCACTTCTTCTGAGCGCCACCTGGCGGAGAGTGCCATATAACCTCAGTCAGATAACGCGCTTGGCCTGAAACAAAGGAGTTGGGAATATCAAGGCTATTGCCTCCATGTTCTCATAAAGGCAGGGAAAGCGTTGAGGAACATTCCTATGTTTTATTGGCATTTACAGTGGATAGAGTATTCGAGGAGTTTTGCACTAAATGGCGCTTTGATGGTTGACTGAGTAGATTTTCTAGATACGATATATTATTTAATTAAGTGGCAATTTGGATGCGGCAAAGCGTCAACCCGTTTTGATTTTGTGAAGACTAGGAGGAAGATTCGTTATTGTAAATTATACTTGAAATGATAAGAAAGTTCTTTTTAAATGGTGAAAAGTACAAGGCCAACTTTTCAGCTTTCAAATTGGTTATAACTAATTGATAATCGACAGAATTTGAGTATCATTGGCTGTGAGAATCAATAAAACAGAAATGTACACTACAATGTGTACCCCAAAACTCTGCTATAAATAAAGTATTGCCTTTGGAGCAACTGAATATACTTCCGTATTATATAATCTTACAATGAAGCACAGTTCATTACCCAAGTTCCAAAGTGGTAACAACAAGAGCAAATATAATCTATCCGTTGCATGGCTAACATAATAATAGGCAGCTTTTCCAAACTTGTTAAAAACCTAAAAGATTAAACATTATTTCACTTTTAAATGTCATTATTATTATATTTCCGTATTTTTCATGTATTTGAGTTTCACTTTTATTATATCATGTATTCTTTGTGTTGTTTTATATTCATTTCCGTTTTTTGATGCTGTAGACCTTTTTTTTGTTCATCTGCGCTTTATTCCCTTCAGTTGTTTCCATGTTTTTTAAAGATTTGGAATTTTTTAATTGATCTTTCAGTAAATCTCCAGGATGGAGCTTATTAGTTTCGATTACCTATATTTCATCATAGCATATTTATATTCTCAAGTTAATTCATATTAATGAATAATATTTTTATAAAATTAATTTTGATTCTCACCTATATGCCAGCTGGAGGTGAATTTTAGAAAGTCAATAGGTCACAAGATTTAAAAGTAGAAAATAATAATGGATTTCTCCTGTTATTAATACTATTAATAAATATATGATTATAAAAAACTACTGTTTTTTAGTTACAATTAAAAAAATTCGACTTGTTTATGTTCGTAAGATGAATTTGTAAATGATTTGGAAACAATGGGACAACAAGCAGTCTGAAAAATTTTAAAATTAAAATCTCCCAGTTGATTTATTATGTAACCCATGTATATTTTGTTTGATAAAATTTATTCTCAGTATTACAAGTTCTCGAAATTGAATTTTGTTACTGATCTTTTCTGTAGAAAAAAATTCGATTAGTTCTCAAAATATCCCCTAAGCCATAGGAACAATTAACTTAGTAACTTGTTTTCAAACCTGTAATTCCGATCTTCCTGTATTTTTTCCTTTATATGTCAAATGAAAATTATTTTTTAAGAACATTCTAGTTTGAAAACTGAATTAATTACAGACCTTGACACGAGGAAATATTGTGTATGTTGTTTTGCAAAAATATCTATTGGGAATCTTGAAACAACATAAAAGATCGTAAAAGCTATATAATAAATTGTTTCATGTGAAACGACTTCTTGTAAAAAGTTTATTATGAAAAGGAATATTTAAGAGAATTTCATACAGAAGAATAGCTTATACACGGTGAGGCGGTTGAATACAATTCAAGCTGAGGAGCATACGCAGATAGAAGTATTTAGACTGCACAATTCTGTTCTCTGAAATCGCAAGTTTGTAACAAATTATATGAAAGAGGTGCAAGCTTGAAAAGTTTGCAGCAAGTTAACGCAAGTCTCGAAGTCACCATGCGTCAAATTGCTCACAAATTTCGTACGTCAAACTCATTGCAAACTTAGAAAAGCAGAATACGAACACAACCTGCCGGATAGAAGCTGACGCTCTAAACCACTCGGCCAGATGGACTCGAGGAGGAGAAGATAGTGTGCTAATAGATCGCGCATACGATTTATTTTAAAACTTCTTTTCTTGATTTCATTAATTTTACTAAATTTTGTGCTGAGAATATAGATTTGAAATCAAAGAGAGCGATTTTCGCCTAATACTACGTTTTGCTAGTAGAATAAATTATGAAAATTAGGGTCTGAAGTAATTACTTTTAAAATGGGACAAAGATATTATTTTTCAACAAACAAAGACTGTTTTAGGTTTACTTCTGTTTAGTAGAACGATAAAATTTCAAACAAAAAAAAAGGGATATGTTTTCTTTAAAGTGCGAGTTTATTTGGTAAAAAGATGAAAAATGTTTCAAATTTTTTTTTAATAAAAAAGTTAGTTTTTTCTAAATTATCATTGATTAATTGAATTAATAAAAGAAGGACGGTCTAGAGATGCTATTAAAAATCGTATGTTTTTTTAAACGGGGATAAAAGATTATCACTTATTGTGCTATCATCTTTGCAGCAAACTTGTTTTTGCAATCGTGTTAACAATAATTTGTCATAACAACTTCATAAACTTGCAGTACAAGGACGGGGGGGGGGGGGGACGGTCCTGGCAATTGAAGTAACTGGACGAATCTGCGAACAACAAAGCAAGAGCGACGAACAGCGAGGCAACAACGGCGGTGTTATAGCTCTTTAATAACATTAAATATCATCTGTTCATAGTTCATTTTCTCTGAACCCATGTAATGTCTCTAATAAAGCTATTCATTTTCTATAATTGAGCTATTCCTTTTCGTCTTACATTTTTTAGATAATGCATAGCAAATATCTTTTTTCTGTTAGAAGCTGTCTAGATGTGTTATTTTTTTTTTTGGTAGGAAAAATTGAAATTTGATATTTACCCCTTTCCAACATATGGCTGTACTGCTGGTATTATTCCTCTTTTCCCTCCTACATAAATTAACATTAAATATTATTCAATCCACGAATATTCCTGTCAATTTTGTTTCTTGCCTAAGACTAACGATTTTTATGTTTATTTAAAAATCTTATTCCTCCAAAATCTTATGCGCCCTCTATCAATATTAGCGTTTTTTACAATACAATTTTAGCGTTTTATTAAAATTACAAGTACAAAGCTGCTTATTTACTAATGTTTTATCTAAATTGATTTTAACTAAAATTTCGTCTGCGCATTTTTTCTTTCATCTAAATTTTGTCTCAAATGTTTTCCTTCAAATGAATAAAATTGTTTATATCATTGGACTTATTTTTTTCTCGTATTTCTACACTCCTCTTTCTGTTTCGGAGACTTTTTTTAAGAACGGTTAAGATAGGATATTAAAATCAACCATGGAAAAATATTTTTAATTTCAAGTCAAAATTTCATAGGGAAAAGTGTGTTTTACTGCTAAACTTTTCTCTATATCTTTATTTAATATGAAAATATAATTTCGAATGCGGTCTCGAGACAAATTTATGCCATGCAAATTATTTTGATTTATAAGTTTGTTTACCTTATTTTATAAATTTCGCTCTGAAAGCAGAGAATAATAATAAATGCTGAAAATTTATTCAGCGCACAGAGAAAGAAGCAATTCAGAGAAGGCTTTCAATTTTGTGGCGAAATTCCAGTTGAAAGTTGAAAGCTTAAACAAATATTTAGTTTAGAGTGGGAAAAATATTTTTTTAAAATTAACAGATAATAGCTTTATGTAATCAACATGAGACTGTTTAGATAGTATGAAATAACGGTTGAATAACTTTTTTTAACATGCTATTTGTAATACCCACATTCATCAGATTTCTAAATTTAACGGAATATAGCATTAAACGTATTTGCTCATCATTATTTTTTTAAAATAGTAAGTGTTTAATTTCTAACTTCTGAATATGTATTTCAAATGTATAAATAGATAAAAGATTTTTATTCGAGCAGAAATACTGACAAGAGTGTGTTTTATTAAATATTTTCTCAGTTTGTTTTTTTGGGGAATTAAATCGCACGCTTAGTGTCGTAAGAACTTCCTAAACTGTTGCTCTTTATATTTTCATATTTTATTTGTATTATACATTTCGTAATATAATGTGTTGCTATCAGTAACCACCCTATTTCGGCAAATGGATGGTAATATCATTGAACTACAGTCAACGCATTAGAGACAAATGGGCTTGTTATGCAAGTGTTTTGGGTTCTACATATTCAGGGCCAGATTTCCCTTAGGGTCATGGCCTAGAGGCGTATATACAGATAAATAACAGCCAAATGTTTTACAAATTTTATTGAAAAGACGATATAAAATAAAGCGGACGAAAATGAATTTACATTTGTTACATTAAATATACTGAGCGATGGATTTTTTTGTCTTCTGTGGTTTCTGCACTTCTTTTCATTGAAACAGATTTAATAAGATCTTTCACTTCAGTAGCCCTTCGAACCTATTCACTTAAGCGCACAGATAGGAAGTTCTAAAAGGTATTTAAGAGTATCTAGAATTATTAGAGATATTTAGGTATTTCTTTTTAGTTCTAGAGGTTTTTAGGCATTTCTAGAGGTATAAGAGGATATAGAGATAGAAAATAATGGAACGTCCTACAAACACAAACTTTTGACAAACTTTGCACGTTCTGCCCAGCATGGGAAAAGTTCAATTATGAAATTATAATTTTTTTGATGCACTAGGAAGGATTTTCTTTTGGCTATTTTTTGAATTATTAGTGACATGTTCCGAAGAAGCTTTTCAATTCCAATCAGGGGATTACGAATTATGAGGGATTCTATAAAATTATTTCATACAATTTCAAGAAATCCCGATTGAACATTTTTGTAAGTGCTAATGTTATTTCTTATGTACAATTTTGAATTGAAAATTTAATGTTACAGATATTATAAAGATTATATTAAATTGCTTGCATGTTTCAAAAATAAACTATAGTTTTATTAACTATTATTTATTGAGGAAAGAGCACAGAATAATGCTTGGGCCTAGGACTTAGAAATAATATGAAATCCGGTCCTGTACGTTTTTTTGTTTCAGTGAGAAGAAACGGAGTGCGCCCTAAGAAGCTGTGAGGACGATAAAAAAGAAATGACGATGCAGAAATTGATGTCGTTATAAATGCTCTGTACATAGTATTGCCGTATTTAAGGGAAAAGAAAGTTCTCCTCCTTTACTTCTTCCACCATAAGTACGGAAATAAATGCAGGTGGAGTTCAAATTTCCTTTCTTTATATAAAATGTTTTTCTGTAAGCTATTGAGGGTTTTTAGATAACATTGCGTAGAAATTATTCTTTTAGGGAAGATGTAAGAAGCTTCTGCGCTTAGCCTTTAAGTTCTTTGAGTGTGTTTTATGAAAATAGAAATCTGAAAGTGTGATGTATTATTGAATCGAATTTGGTGTGAGTTCTAGAAAATAAAATCCTAATTGTTTTGTAGCACTGATTTTCTTCCTGCCAATATAATAACTACTCAAAATTTTATACAGTTGCTCAAAAGAAGTGTTTTACTTGCTAATTGCTACACGAAACATGAATTTAGTTATTCAAGCGGAAAATATTCCACTTAATGTGCTATTTAAATTCGTGCTTTTATATTGACGAGTTAGTACGAAAATATATACTTGCCGGGGAGCACTGAGGAGGAGAAAAAAATAACAAAGAAATAATAATAATTAGTGTTTCATTTCAGAACAACGGGAAGTAGATAGTTTCAGAAGAACAAGGAAACGAATGATACCACAAAAGAGGAAAGTAGGATGGTTGGAAGTAATGTGGAAACAATAATCCATCGATGTCGTCACTAGCGTTGTGTACCAAATAGTTTTTAGATCATGTGGAAATCATACCAATGCAAGCATTACCAGCTCTTTCGATGGTTCTGATGGAGCGGTTTATCGCTATAAAAATCTTTGGCCTGTTCTAATCGGTTCGACTTGATTGCCATGAAGTGTTGCATTCAAGGTTACTTGAGAGTTATATCTGGGATTCAAGCGCATAATTAGAGGGAAAAACAATTCCGAAGATTTTACCGCGGAAGATGGCAGAGCAATTCAAAACCTAGAGAACAAACAAATCAGTCACTGGTTGTTACTGGGAGATATCCCTGGAGCACTTTAACCCTTTAAGGACGACTGTCACGCAGGCGGGCCAGCTGCTGGGCACATTCTCTCCCGACTGTCACCAAATAACCATGGGCTCGTGTGGCTTAACTAGAAAAAGTGCCCGACCCTGAGCAGCCACGCTCGTTTGAAACGTCGGCTGAACGGAACCGTTCGTTTTCGTGCACCACCGTCCTCAACGGG
Organism: Araneus ventricosus; assembly: GCA_013235015.1. Taxonomy (NCBI): domain Eukaryota; kingdom Metazoa; phylum Arthropoda; class Arachnida; order Araneae; family Araneidae; genus Araneus; species Araneus ventricosus. The sequence continues at coordinate 7,984 of BGPR01024497.1, read as the reverse complement.
TTGAGATAGACTTCTCCATCTGAACCATTACTCGCTGATAAAATGTCAGTTGATACCGATTTGCAGTTCATACTGTAAATGTATTTGATAATCGAAAAAAAAAATACGTGTAAATAACGAATGAAGACACCGAACTGCGACGGACGTCTGAGATTAAAATGAATTGCCTTTTGATAATAATAGTAGATTTAAAAATTATATTATATATAACAATATACCTAAAATAATGGGAAATTTAAAAATGACATTATAAACGAATGTAAGAAGGTTTAAACATTAAAGGCAGCAGATATGCATTACGTTTTAAATGACGAACTTTTGGTTTGAAACTATTATTTCAAACTATTTGATTTCCTTGTCATCTTTCCATGACTCTGATATCTTCTATTAAAGCATTTCTCCTTAACTAATGTCAGTACAGATATATGATGTCTCGCAGATATCATGAATAATGGACGTATCTTGACACCTGAGATGGAAAAACAGGGCGTTGCCACCCTTTCCCATTTATGGCAAACGATTTTTTTCCTGCTATCTCGATCTTTTAATAATTCCCTCCGCCAATCAGCATACAAAATATTAAGGGGACGAGTAGAAGGTTGATGGAACAAATAACCGATAGTCAAACTGTCCGGAATTCATTGGTGGGCTTCGAATAAAAGGTGGACCTTCCATCCTTGTCCAGCCCCTGATGAGAAGTTTCACAATGGGTCGTCATGGAAACAAGCCCGGTTGAAGCTAGAGGGAAATTTTCACCATCTTCTGCGTGCACAGTTCGATTATTCACTACTGGATAACACCCCCTCCCCTCCTTTGCATTAAAAGAAGTTTTAATTGGATTGGAAAAGAATGACAAATCTTGCTTGAGAAATTTCTCAAATTTCGATGCGAATATTCGCATATTAAAAGTGAAAATGGGAGCTTATTCATATGTGTGGGATTTCCACAAAATGAATTTATTTACGTGATAGATATCGTGTGCAACAAGTACACGTTATATTCTCATACAATACATGTTCTATCGAATCAAATGATTATACAAAGGAGATACAATATTGAATTCAAACGGAAACATTCCAAATATTCATTACACAATGGCACCCCAGTTTCTTGGAAAAGGACCACATACATACATAAAGTTAAAAAATAGAAACATATTTATGGATTTCTGACAAATATAATTTGAGAAAATATAATAATGAATAAATACATTTTATGAAAAGTATTTATGCATAAATCTATCTTATGAAAATATATTAATGTCGGTATATATCTACCTGGTATATGCCTAATGAAAATTCTTTTCGAGTGTCAGTTTAATGAATGAACCAAGAATAACTTCATGGATTTAATGCATTTTCAACTTTTTTTGTTACTTAGAATATACATGAAACAAGAAAAACCTTTGACAGCATAAATTAGATAAAAAGTCCACCTATTTCGTCATTAATATTTGTCGTATATTACTTCCAATAAAATGATTAATACAAAAAAAGGGAAATGTAAAACATTATATAGTTTAAATCTTAAGTAAATAGAATCAAAACTAAGAAATTTTCTAACATAAAATAATATTTTTTTTATTATGATATCATATATGAAACTTTCTCAATCATATGATTGTTAGTAAATGCTGCATAAAATAACGTTCACTCAATTGATTGTTATTTTAGGCAGTGGTTCCAAACATTTTTTGATTCTGAGGGTGCCTCGGTGACTCCAGATATTTTCCCAAAGCGCTCCTACACTGTAAAAAATATCAGTTTTTTTCCGGACTTTTCCGTATATTTGACGGTTTAAAGCTGTTTGTTGACAAACGGTTTTTTTTCACCGTTTTTCGCTCAGCCATAAACAAACCGGTTTTAAAACCATCAGTTCAAATTTTATTTTTTTCGTCATACGGTATTGCTTTTCCGTACGATAACTTTCCTTTTCTTAAATGTAATTTTATCGCATTCATTTCATGTTTTAATAGGTTTCCATCTCGTAACCTTAAAACACGTGTTCTGGCAATAGTTGATTTTTACACCACTAGGTGGCGCCACTAGAGCTATAGTGACTTTAAAACTCAAATAGATTCTTTTTTACTTCATTTTATGATGTCTCCGGTGGTTTAGTGGTTAGAGCGACTGCCTTTTATTTCTATGAACGCGGTTTCGATCCCGACGGAGGAGTTAAGTTTTGTCACCATCTTGCATCAATCATCAAGTAATTTCAATTAAAATTATATTAATTAAATAGTGAAATTAATAATTAAGCCTTGATTATTAATATTCCTAATTGATATACAGCCAGCACATTTTCAACTCAACTCGAACGAAGGAAAACAACTCAACTCAGTCCATGACGTCACTTACTTCGATGACTTGATTTCATACGGTAAAAAAAAACCGTTGTGACTTCAGTTTACTTCGTAACTTTACGGGAAAAAAATTGTTCCTTTATGGTAAAAAAACCGTTGTGCCTACAGATTTACTTCGTAACTTTTACGGTTTTACTGTAATAATGACAGTTTAAAACCGTAAATTTTACGGGATTTTACAGTGTATATAAAATAAAGAACTTTTTGCAAGATAGTCAGCAGTTTTAAGGTATTAAATACTGTTGTGGTAAAATAAATAAAACACATTTTAGATTGAATAAATATTTGTGAACAAATTTTAAAATACAATAATCAATGGGGTGAATGAGCCTGTTGACTATGAATTGAATGATGAACCTGCTCACTATACATTTTCTCAAACTGTGGAATTAAACTAAACTTTGCTACCTTTATGACTAACCAATTGTGAAAAGCCTGGCATAGCACAAGAAGTAGGAAATGGTCTAAAGTTCTCTGAATTTTAGCATTTAGGAAAGGATGGAAAAATATGCTATATGAATAAGATTAATGAGATTTGTTTTGTGGCATTGACACCAAAGTGTAGGTATATATATCAAAGTACTTGGGACCAATTAGTCAATGGGAGAGAACTCTCTGTAGTACAGCTAGACACCACAAAACGTCCGTATTGTGAAAGTATGGACGAAAGTCACGAGGATCCATATTGCCAAAATTCTATATCTCTATCAAAATTTGGACCCGGGTATTTGAAAGTGAAAGCCCAAAAGACACAAACACGTATTTTGTAAGTATGCACGAAAATCACGCCAGAGAAAACCATATTAATGAAATTTGGTTTCGTCGCCTTGACACCAAAATTGCATATGCATATCAAATTTTGGATACAGTTGGTCAGTGGGAAGAAGTCTATATTACAAAGCTCGGCACAGAATGCACCGTATTATGTAACTATGCACGAAAATCACGTGAAGAAAACCATATTAATGAAATTCGGTTTGTCGTCTTGACAAAATTGTAGATCTATTTCAAATTTTGTACCGATTATTCAATGGGAAGTCTCTCCATTACGAAGCTAGACAAAGCGTCCTGTATTGTGAATGTATGGAAGAAAATCAAAAGTATCCACATTGCCAAAATTCTATATCTATATCAAATTTTGGACCCAGATGTTGAAAGGAAGAAAGCCCAAAAAGACACAAAACGCAACGTATTTTGTAGTATGCACGAAAATCGCATGGAAACCATATTAAATTTTGGTTTCTCGCCCTTGACTTAAAATTGCATATGCATATCAAATTTACGGATACAGTTGTCAGTGCGAAAGAAGTCCTCATTACAATCGGCACGAATGCCGTATTATGTAACTATGCACGAAAATCACGTGAAGAAAACCATATTAATGAAATTCGGTTTGTCGTCTTGACAAAATTGTAGATCTATTTCAAATTTTGTACCCGATTATTCAATGGGAAGTCTCTCCATTACGAAGCTAGACAAAGCGTCCTGTATTGTGAATGTATGGAAGAAAATCAAAAGTATCCACATTGCCAAAATTCTATATCTATATCAAATTTTGGACCCAGATAATTGAAAGGGAAAGCCATACTACAAACCTCGACACAAAAAATCTGTACTGTGTAAGTGTATGAAAATCACGTTAAGAAAACCAGATTAATGAAATTTGGTTTGTGGTCTTAAAACAAAATTGCAGTTTATACCAAGTTTTGAGCCTAGTTGGTCAGTAGACAAGTGTCCATATTACAATGCTCGACACTCGTATTGTGTAAATACACGAGACTCCTTCTGGTTTCAATGTTACATTTAGAAATTATCTGATTGATTCAGAAAAGTATGCACGAAAGTCACGAGGAAAACTTTCACTGGTTTTAATGTTACATATAAAAATCATCTCAGAAATTCAGAAAGGTTTATAAACTCTAAATATTTTTTTCCATGCATTCTGTTTCCTCTGATCTGGCTATAAGCTAAAACAACAGAAATTCATATTACAAACGCAGCACAGAAATAAACCATCCATCTTTTCCTCTAATAATTTAACGTCTTTTCAGCAAATTCAATTAAAGTACTTACCTCTATAACAATCGGTTTACCACACTTAACAACAGCAGAAGCGTTTACTGGGAGCGGCCTCTTTTAATTTTCTTGCAATCTTATCTAAACCAGGAAAACCTCTTAAAAGCCTTCTGCCATTAGAAAAAACCGAGGAGGCTATTGAGGCTTATGTTGTTGTACGAAATAATACCTGTACCCGATCCAATTAAATTGTTTTTATGGGCGTATAGATAATACTGATAAGAGACGGGGCTTGTCTCATAGTCTGTAGTTGTTAAACATAGATAAACCCGGTCCGAGTTGGCCAGATGCTTAATGGGAGTGGGATGTAATGATAGCTATTTAGTTTTCGCATCAGTAGGGTTCGTTTTAAAATTGAGCTTTATTAGGGCTACGATTTTGCGATAAATATTTTTGCTAAGTGTTCGAGGAAATTTGATCAACAAATCAGTGCGATGTGTGGTTGATAAATGTATATTTGAATAATGTTAGACGCTCTGTGATCACACAAGAAGTACAGGAGCGAAAATTGTTAGCAAAATAATACATATTATTGTCAGAAATATGGAGACTGACGATAGTTTTGCATAAATAAGTCTACTATATTCTATTCATGTTTTCCTTCTTGTATCAATGTGGATCAAGTGTCCTTCCAAACATTGTTAAACTTTAAATTACATAAGGGCAATTTAAGAATTTTAAACAATACTTTATTAAAAAGATAAGAGTTGTAAAAATGTTACATAATAATTAAGACGCAATTTCTTCCAACATTTTGGTATGCTTCTCCCGTCTTTACCTCCTTTTCCCAGTGTGTCATTTGACTTTCAATTTATATATGTGTAAATGTTTCGCATAAAATATAAGAAAAAAGCACTGCTTGAAGAAATGTGCAGCACATTTGGTAATTATTGATGTTTGGTAATTAATATTTATCTTTATAAATAATAATTACCAATATTCCTCTCAGTATGTTATATAAAATATTATATTATCATAATACGTTGTAGACATATAAGATAAATAAACTTTCGCTCTATTATTTATGGTCAAGTAGTAAATAAGCAAGATTATCAGTATGAAATAAAGCATAAATGTCTACTACAGTAATTTACGACCATTATAATGACTGGTAACTAGAAATTTGAATTTCTATAATTTTTTCTACTCATGGAATCTTTGATTGACTTCCAACAAGTTTGCATCTTCCACTAAAGATATTCCGTTCTATAAGTCTTGAGAATCTTGAGTTCAATAGAGTTATGTCACATCATATATCAATGAACAATTTAAGAAAAACTTTCATATATCTGTTAGTTGTCTAATTTCATGAATCTACGAAATATTTTGCAAAATGTCATCATAACTTCTATGTCTTCCCCAGAGTTAAAATAAATTCTCTGTATTTGGCAGGACTCCCGAAAATAAAACAGGTAAAGCTTTCGATTCCAGAAAGATTCTACGCTTCTTTCGATTTCACTGCGGTTCTGGATATAATTACTACTTCCATTAGCACAAAGAACACATGGAATCCGAACGTAATTAACACACTCACACTGGGCTCAAGTTTATTTTCACCAACTCCCACCGATTCCAGCATGCCGAAGATAGATCAACCCAACCGTAATTAAGTCCATTTCCACGCCTTTCCTAAGCCTAATTCCAATCCTTTTCTGCAGATTCGTTCGGAATGTTCCACGTGGAAAAATTAACCTACTTTCCTTTGAATGTTGCATCTCTGGCAGGGCATTCCTGCAAATAAAATGTTGCTTAGCCCGGGCCCTCTTTACTTCGCAGCCATTTGATCAGGCTCAGCAAGAATACATCACAACTTCCTCCTGCTGCCATTTTCCGCCATTTCATCCGACCTCACGGACTGAATGCTTCGGTCTGCGATTCAAAGACCCCCTACAACCCTTACCCTCTGCGATGCTGATTCTTCGCTCTCTCCCTCTGTTGTAGAACCAGTAATTACAAAAGTCGGTCTGTGCGTCCCCCTCAAGCCCCCCGAGACGTACTTTTGCACAGCCGTGTGGTCATTCGTAATGTTTCCCGTGTTTCGTCGGTGATTTTAATGACCCAAATTCATCAAGTTAAATGCCCATTTAAAGACGAATAATTCCACATTTAACGTTCTCTCTCACGCTCTGGGCCACAGTTGAGAAGAGTGCTTAAAATCCATGGAATGATTCTGCCTTGGTCTGAGTGTGATACTTGTGGGGTGATTGGGCATGAAAGACCTGGTAAAACCCGCTGGTGGTAAATAGCACTTTTGTGGGATGATTAAAACTGAACATTTGTGTCATTTTTCTAGATAAAAATCCTAAAACTCAACAAAAGCCTTCAATTAATTGTAGTTTATGTGCGGGATATGTTATTTAAGATTTCCGTCACACCTTCAGAATAAGTTATATTTTGCATATATTTGATAGCGATTGTTTTCACTTATCCAAATAAAATGTGTGAGATCAGTGTTCCTTTACAATCAGAACATTCAGTTTAAAATTGCTAACTTATTTGTTTGTTACTGATTAAATTGAGAACTGCACCATTTTTTTGTCGTTGCAGAAATTGAAGAAGAAAAAAAAGCCCTCATTTTATTAATTACCGAACAAATTCTATACAAATTGAGATTGGTGGTGATGCAAGTTTAACCACTTGATCTAAGTTCATTTACATTCTAATTAAATGGCACATCTTTTTTTGTAACCATTTATATTTATTATAATCCACCTTTGATAAGAACACCCGAGGTACTTTTAGCGTGTCAAGTGATTTTTTATTTTAAAATAATTGATATTTGACTTAAGAAAACCTTAAATATCGAAAATTCTATAATTTGATGTATAAGAGTTACATTTTGTAATTGGAAGGGGTTAGACAAAACTAATAAAATTATTTGATTGATAAACTGCGAAGTCATTTCAACAAATGTCAAATTATATTATTGAAAATTGACATCCATTTATCAAAATACGTGAAAGCCACTGCAAAAGAGGCGCACTCTTGACGTCAAAAGAGGGATGATTTTGCAAAATTATGGAAATAAGAGAGGTAAGAAACAGGTTGGTTTCAGCCTAGAAACATGAAAGAGTGATACACCCTTCTCTCTTCTAAGCGAATTTACTATGATGTAGAGAGCACAGAGATTGGATAGATCAGCAAAGGGCAGCGTCCCTTCACCAATTCAAGATTTATTTTCTCGTATGAAGCAGGATTATGGATACTTACTGGAACTGAGCGATGAACCATGTTTCATCCCAGTAACATCAAGACGTGAGACCTTTCCGTCTATCTGCGGTGGTCGTCTCTATTGGAGATGTGAGAGCTTAGAATTGGATTGAGAAATCAACAAAGGGGCGGCATCCCTTCAGAAATCAGGTCACTTTGGTGTGGAGAGTGACTGGTCTTACTGGAATTGAGACAAGAAGTTAGAATAAGGTTTCATCCCAATAGCATCAAGGAGATAGACTGTTTCGAAAGCCTGGGATTCTCGCGCGGAGTCTTCAGATAAAAGGGCAGTGAGCTCCGCACTGGATGTTCAAATAATGTCAGCAATACGTAAGC
>BGPR01024496.1:0-23170 GCA_013235015.1 Araneus ventricosus | reverse complement strand
AATGCCGAAAGTATGTATTCTTCAGTCTGATGCTACAGCTTCCTTCTACTCTTTTTCAAACCCAACTGATACCAGTAAATTAATCTTTTTAAAGAGCACTCCTTATAATACCATCAATCACATTCATATATTATAAATTACGAAAATCTTCTTCTTGTGTAGTTTGTACAATGCAGTTGAAGGTCGCAGGCTTCTGATAGACACTACGCGAAATTTATTTCGTAACTAAGCATAATAGAAAAAGTTTACACTTTCTCCTTCCTAATAAAAATGCCATAAGATGTATTAAAAACAGAGATAAATATATGAAAATGAAAAATAAAGAATGTTTTTAAAATATGTATGATTATTAATGAACAAAGAGGGTGGTGTATGTCAGACGCAATGCGACCTACGATTATACTTTGAGAGGTGCGAGCTCTCCAGGGTTAAGCGGAATTTTTATTACCAAATAGTTGATGTTCACTGATTTTCAAGCATTAAGCTATGAAATTAAAGCACAGAAATTTTAATTCAACAGATTTGATTATGTGTTAGCTAATAGTGGCGCGATCTGCAGCAAATTAAATGGACTGCTAAAAGCATTCTACATAAAATTATTGAAATGCAGCACTACGCAAAAGAAATAATCATTCCAACCAATAAATTTAATCATATTCACTCATTGTGATCATCTTATTTTATTACAGCTGTTTTTACAATTAGGCCCAAATATAACTTATATAGATTAATCTTAAAATACTTCACAGAAAAAATATATATTTTAATGTATAAACTGAATTTATTTTTGAATTAACATTGTGATTCATAATACTTTAAAAATATTGAAATACAGTATTTCTAAATAATCTTATAAAACGACTTGTTACCTTAGCTATAAGTTAACTAGTTAATCGTAATTTGTAAAATTTTATAAATTATGAAAACAGAAAAAAAAATAACTGATATTAATACAATTCCTATTAAATACATTCTGCCACTAAATGTTGTATCTTATTTTCGACACTAGATGGCGCAAGTCTACTTCGGAGAATCTTTAGAGATGTAACAAGTTTCCGCTGCTGTGCATAATCGCTTTATTTATAGCCAGTTTATTGTAGATTCAGTAATAAACTTGTACGTTTCATACTCTGTGGCAGTGGTGAATCCAGGGGGCTATCGGGCTGCAGGCCCCCCAGAGCTAAATTGGAATTCTTGATTTTATTTAAAATCATTACAACTGTTTGTTCTTAATTTCCCTTTCTTTAAAAAAATAATAAAAACGTGACAGCATTACTTTCTGGATTGACAGGCTCGAAAATCGGGGGTGACGAGTCATTCCACTTTTACTTGTAGCGTTGACGTGGTGGAAAACATTTTTTGTCCAGTTATTTCATTGTATTTTTTATTAAATTATCGAAAGTATTGTACTGTTCTTTATGATTCTTATTGCCAGGTGAGGAAAGTCTGTAAAGTTAAAGTGTTTTGGTTTACATAAGCCATGAGGTTTGACTTTCGTCACGACGATACAAAATTTTTATGACCTCAGCCCCCACCCCAGACCCGAATTCTGGATTCGCAACTGCTCTGCGATATTTTAAACATGAAATGTAATATTTCTGTCACGAGACCTGAATAAGAAATACAATTTCAAACCTGAAGAAAGATAGACAACATTAATAAGGGCCAAATTATGAAATAGGCAAAGTAGAAAGTGCTTTGGGGCGCCCGACGCATCATCATCTTTTTTTCCGCGTTATTTTCAAGGGGATTTAATTTAGTGCTTTCACTTAAGTTAAAAAAGCCATGCATCCAAGCTTATTCAAGCGGAAATAAGGTATACTTTAAATTTCCAGAACATTATTCTTAGGATTTCTGTTATGTTTTATAAATTGCTTGCAGATTAGTGTGGAGCAGTTTGTTTTGCAGTCGGGTCACTGACTCAAGAGTCCTGGAAAACTTTGTATTAAGGAATTTAGACTTTAATTTTAAAAAGTTTAAAATTTTTCCTATCTTTTAAAAAATTACTTTTAAATTTAAATTTCATATTTTTTTATATAAGAGATACTGAAAGCAACCCTCCTGAAGGTGATCCACAATTAAATATTTGTTATTTCAGTTTGTTTTAATATGTGTTACTGAAACACTTCTTGTGTATATATATATATATTGTAAGTAAAAGCTTCAAATATTAATTTAGTAATTTACACAAACATGCACTATATTTGCAATATACATAATTATTCGAATTATATAAAAATAAATCCAAATATAACTTGTATATAATCATACAGAAATAAAGTAAACAAAACATATCAAGAATCAACTCCTATACTAAAAAGTCATTATTTGAACAATACATCAATTTTAAATAAAATCTAAAAAATTGAAAATACTAAAGATACCATGAACAAAAAATCAAGTTTAAGCATTTATATGTCAACAAGTAAAAATAACTCTGTTGTTATTAAAAATATTGAAATAGGCAATCCAAGCAAGCTTTAACCAGGTTAAATTAATTTTGCTGTACAAACCATCCCTGTTACTATTGTTGTTGAAAAAACAAACAGGGTAATTTACCCTAAAATGAAAGAATTTATAAAGAAAAGTCTTATACTAACCCTAACAATAAAACATAACTGTATAGAAACGAATAAAATTCATTATATTGCACTATGATATTGCACTAACGACAGTAAATATATAATTCAATAAAATACCCTTACTTTTCATTAAACATTAACAATCTATATATATATAGATATACATGTATATATATATATATATATATATATACAGAGAGAGAAAATTTTTGAATTCCTTGGGGGGCTAAATTTGTACGCCATTTTACGAAATTTTAAGCGCCAAAACTATTAAATCCAACCTTGAGTGTGAAGATTTACAAAAATTAGGCCAAAAAGTTCTGTAAAACACGAAAATCCATCGGAAAATGTATAAAGCCAATATCGCGTTGATGCAGTTATGAATAAATTAGGAGTTCTCTTCCTCAACTTTCTCGTATATTTATACAGTATGGCATTGGCGAACCAGGAGTCGGGTCTGGGGGAAGGGCTGAGATCATAAAAATTTTGCATCGTCGTGACGATTGTCAAACCTCATTGCTTATGTAAACTAAATCACTAACTTTACAGACTTTCCTCACCTGGCAATAAGAATCATAAAGAACAATACAATATTCTCAATAATTTAATAAGAAATAACTAGCCAAAAAATGTTTTCGACCGCGTGAACGCTACAAGTACAGGTAGAATGACTAGAAAAGTAAGAAAATTTTCGAGCCTGTCAAGCCAGAAAGCAATGTTGTCACAATTTTATTAAAATGAAAATTAAGTTGTAGTGATTTTAAAGAAAATCAAGAATTTTGGTTTAGCTCTGGGGCTGTTGCCCGATACCCCCCCCTTGTATTCGCCACTGCAGGCAAGTAATGAGTTTATTTCTTCGTGTAATGACCAAATATTAAATTTTATTTATATAGTTCGCTGTGTTTTTCGTATATAGTATTCACATAGTGTACGCAAAATAATATAATGTTCACAAATAATATTCACATAATAGCACAAAAATATTAAATTATAGATTGCGGTATTTCCCAAACGTTATATTTTATCTTTTGGCACAGCGAGAGAAATTTCAGCTAATAATAAAAGAAAATGTATCTGCGTGTGTATTTTGACACTCTACAGGGCAGACCAACGGACCTAAAGCTAATACGTTTCGTACAAACAAACTTTGTGCATTTCATGGATGGTTTTTTATGGTTTCAATTAATGTGCTATTATATGTGTTATCATCAATGTATCAATGCGCAATTTTTCTTTTCCCATTATCTGTATTTTTTTTTGCAATCCAGTAAAGTCTAACTACTTCTATACCACGTCGAGTAAAGGCCACATGAGCTCTAGAGACGGCGGTTTGGTGCGGTGCTAAATATTAAAGAAAAAATATCAATTAAGTTTCATATAACTTTTTCTCTTGTCTTAATAAACTTAAAAAATATTTTTAAACATAATCTACGACAATACTTCCATTGATACAGTGCAATTTAAAACGTTTCATTGTTCTAACAAATATTAAATTACATATTTATCTTCCATTGTTGAAAGGAACGCTTATATCCTAATGGATTTCACTTTCTCTTTCTTATTTCATCAATTTTTTGTGAAATCCGCAACCAAAGTCCTCTAATATAGTAAGTCTATTAGGAAATATATACAGTAAACTGAATGATTATGGTTGCCATGCCTTTTGTATCAAGTTTTAATCCAGCGAACATGCTGCTGGACGTAAAATTTGCCACTCCATTTTAGTGTTAAAATCAACTGCATATTTTGCCCCAGGAATAATAATGTGAAGTTGGAGCCTACAAAGTGCAATTAGATATTAAGGACATTAGTGGGATTCCATTAGCTAAGTTCGTGCACACAACGAACAAAACAGGTACAAGGCTACTGAAACAACGCGGGATGAATGCGAACCTAAATTTGAAGTTTGAAATCATTTTTTAATAAAACCATGAATATGAAGTAATGCATAAGAAATTCAATTGAAATTATATTCCCAGCGAACAAGCTGGTCGCCAAAGGCAGTTAGAAATAAATGATTAAAATAAACATGTCAATTATACGAACGTTAACTGATGAATTATTTTAATATTTTGAAATAAAAAGAACATCAAGAGCAGAATACCTTTTCTTTTAAAAAGAAATGGCAACCATAAGATCCAAATAGTTTTCTGTAACGTTAAAAATGCTTTAAGGCGACGGGAGTGCATTAATTGAATTAAATCAAGGACAGAAAATGGTTCTAATTCTCTCCAATTTTAATTACAAAAAAGGACCTCTTCGTACCCTCGAAAAAGTACTTCAATCCTTTTAAGCAGTGTAAAGACATTGCTTGAGGTATATGATTTAAGAAACAAAAATTAATTATTAGCTCCACCTCACACACACACCGATAAAAAAAAACAATTCATTTCCTCTCTGCTTAAAATAACGACCTGAAGAGTTATTTGGTCGATAAATCCACCTCTGGAAAAAAACTCAGATAACGTGACAAATTACGCCCAGGCAGAGGTCTCTTATGATATGGTACTTGGTTTCATAATGAAAACTTTAAAGAATGATTTTTATTTCAAGGGGAAGTGCTGATTTTTACACACTTCGGTAATTTTAATTTAAAGTGCTTTGATAAAAAATCGTATGTCTAGATTACAATGTTTTTCTAGCATAGTGCAAAAGTTTTATTAGTTGATGAAGCGTTGAATTTTACTGAGGACTTTTTAAATTTTATGGAAAATGATTTTTTATATTGCAATTTTGTAAAATAATTACAAATTATCTATTTTTAATGGCGTGTTATTTTGTTTTGCTTCTAACGAATAATAAATATATTAATATGCCTTTAAAATGACATACATAAACTGAATTTTGTACAATAATTAAGTAATAATTTATTTTATACATATACGCATTTAGTTGTAATAAAAAAAAAATATTCTATTTTTCATCTCTTGCTTTTGGGTGCTTAATTCTCAGAACATAACTAAGCTTCTTAAATTCATTTTATCAGATTAAGCGACAATTTAAGAGATTTCCATAAATAATTTTGTCATAACAATAAATACAAATTTTACTATCACAATCAAAACGCAATAAATTTTATATGACCAATCAGACTAATTGAAAGGCCGATATAAATTTGATAGGCTTGCTTCTTTTTCTGCTGTATTTTATATTTAATACCAACGACAGAAAAAAATCTCGGATGCTGTTTTATAGCTGCAATAACTGTACAGTTTTCTACTTTTAAGGTTTCATCGACTCTTTTAAGGAACAACATAATATTGAAATTATCAAATTTCATAATTTTGCATGGAAATCAAATTATGAGGGTTATTCAGAAACTAAGTTCCTGAATATAATAATTCCTGCACCCGGCAGATGGCGCTAATCTGCCTATATAGTATCGCGTCTGCAATGACAATTTTTTGGTGAATCGCTGACACGTCTAAATCTTGTGCTAAAGATGTTGAAGACTATACAAGGTCCCGCCGCTTGTGAGATTCATTCTATAGATCGCATTTTAATTGTTAGGAATATGCCACCATTCGAAATTCATAGACAAATCTGTGAGATGTACGATGTTACAGTTATGAGTGAGAGAACAGTAATGGTGTCATTTTATTGTACGACAATGCCGTGCCACATTCATGTGACTCAACAGCTGATCAAATTCTGCGGTCGGGAACAAGTGAATCGTCCGCCGTATAGCCCTGACCGGTCACCAAGTGTCTTTCTCATATTCTTGCAGTTGAAGCGATCCCTGAGTGACAAGCGTTTTGATGACGTTGGAAAAGTGAAAGATGCCGTAATATCCTGACTAACCTCACAGGCGGACAACTTCTATTATGTTTGCATGAAAAACCTTCGATTCGATAAATGACTTAATGCGCTAGGTGACCACGTCGAAAAGGAGAGTAATGTTTGTAAATCGTTATTAAATATGTATTTTTGTTCACATCGGTCTCCGTTTTCTTTTAAAGAGTAACATAACTAACTTTCCGAACAGCCATCATAAATAATGGATTTTTTTTGTATTAAAAAAGTAAAGAAATGAAAGCTTATGTGACGTCACAGTCGCACGAAATGCGTAACTTTGCCTACCATCCAAACATACATCAAAATATTACGCTATATAACACAGTGTACATACTCTTGTCATTTAAATTCTGACGCTGTACCACATAGATGAAAAGAATAATAATTATAAAAAACACATTTGGATTGCAGTGAATAACACGAGAAAAAGAATGAACGCTAGAATCTTTTTCAAGGTCAACGAATTTATTCTGAACTGACTTAAGCTAAAGCATTAGCCGCAAATCTATTAAGCTCAACCATAAATGTGTTCTTGCTAGGATGTACAGTGTCCTCATTGTTGTGAGAAAAGCGAGCAGGGATCACATAGAAAATGGTGGAGGATTGATACGCAATTTTTCTGGGTCAGCAAGCAGGGGAAATGGCCCCCTAGTATTTTAGTAATATCCCATTTGTGATATTTAAACTTGTTAGTAGTTTTGATAGGATTTGAATAGGAGAGGGATATGTTGTGGGAGAGATGAAAGTGCGAGGCGAGTTCGTGGATGAAGAGAAACTGGTCGGTGGTTGAAGAATTTATTTTTCCTGTAATTGCTTAACTATTGAAAATAAAAAGTTTAATTACCTCAGCGTGACGAGCAACTTTTGTACAGATATTTTACACATGCCACCCCACAAACCTTCGGAATCGATAAACCAACTCTTAAATAAAAACATCGCATATGAATTTAACTTTTGTTATTCGGAAATCCCCGAAAGTACAGTGTACTCGTTTGTCGCCCGGCTCTAAAACTGGGGCGTTGAGCGTTCGAGACTCAATTCCACGGGAGATCTTTAGTGCATACAGTCGTGAAGCATCTGAAATCTGTTAGTGTGCTGCGGAGGTTTCGATTGGTTTTCACCGATTCCGTTCTTTTCATCTGACCATGCTTCAAAATTACGTGTTCCACTTTAAAATAGTCCTTGTGGTGCTTCAAATGCCGTTTGTTTATCGGATTAAATTAAACTAATTTGTCGAAGAACCGCAACATTTAATTGTTTTTTGTAAAACGATTGCAGCAACTTACTAGCCTCAACCTAAGCAAAAAGGAATCGACCTTCACCTTTCCGCTTCCATGCTGCATTTTTAGGAATGTGATTAAATTATCAATTTACTTACAGTGTTAATATCAGCGTTTACAGATTATATGTTTGACCATAAGAAATTTTGTTTGTATATATATGTTACCGTGAAAGACCGAAATCTGGAGAATGTCGATTTTCACCGGTGAATGTCAACATTCACATAGTAATGTCACCGGTGAATGTCAACATTCACATTTGGAGAATGTCGACTTCCACCGGTGAAAGTCGACATTCTCCAGTTTCGGTCTTTCACAGTAACATATATATGTACAGGGTGTCCGAGAATTTTCGGACACATTTCAAAAATTAATAAAAAAAATTAATGCTTTAACTACGAATTCTTTTAACGAGAGCATATTGTAAAAAGTTTTTTTCAAATAGGTAACACGCCGTTTCGGTGGTCCAGAGGGTCATAAATTACTTGGAATCAAAAATTTGTTTTGAGGCAATATCCGAAAAAATATTAAAACTGGAAGAAAAATAGAAACATTTATTTGTAGGGCATTTTACACTCTTTAATTCGTTAAATCACATGCAGTATTAAAAATGAAGAGTTTTCGAGATATTCAATATAAACTGAAAAAAGAAACCAGAAATCGCGTATCGGCTTCTGCTAATCGGTAGCCATTGCAAATGGAAATCTGTCACCGGTGACTCAAAGTGAACTATCTAATTAGATCAAATCTTCTCTGCAATAGTTAAGAGATAGCAGAGAAGACGTAGAAGAGAGCGTAGTTGAAAACACTTTTTGTTATTTTTAATTAATTTTTGAAATAGGCCCAACAATTCTCGGATACCCTATATATATAGTTAAATATTCTCCAAACAATCAAAATTCAAGTAACATTTTCGAAATAAACACTTATTAAACTAATAATTAAAAATAAAATAATGTTTCCTTATTAATAATCATACAATGAAATACAAAAAGACAGATTATAAACTAATGTATTAATATTAGTAAATTATTATTACTATGAAAAAGACAACCCAGAAATTGGAACAATGAAATGCTTATCAGCCTTGGGAATTCACATGTCGCATTAATCCGAATTTAAAGGCGCCAACCCTCTGCGAAAGCCAATTGTTGGAAAAAACAAATAGTATGGGAGTAAATATGCAAAATATTTCAAGATAAGAAACGAGAAAATATAACTAATTGCTTACCAACTCATAGATTTAGTTATTCTAATGGCATGAGCTTAATATAAAATATAGTTTCGCATTTAAAGTGAAAATTTTATTACTAAATTAGGCTATAGATACTATACTAAACATCATTAAAAATTAAAATATGAATTTAAATTAAACTCCTTATAATAATAAAAATTAATATGTAAATATACAAAAAATTAAATGATGCAAACTTATTCTAAATCTAGTGGCGTCAGCAACCTATGTAGTGAAATGCTAAAATCTTTGTGAATTCCATAAATATGATCATTTCAAAATAAATAAATCTAAAAGACTGTTAATGTAAAGGTGTTAAAAATTTTTTTATCAACATAAGCAAACATGAAATTAATAGGAAATCCATATATCAAAGCATTTTCAATAAATGTATCAATATATGATCTCTGTATTATTCTGTTGGTGATTAAAATAGTGCTTCTATGAATATAATTCAGGACGATGTTTCAATAAATTTGAATACTGATATTGCTGTTCCTTAAAAGGAAGTCTATTTATATTAAACTGAAAAGTGTAAGAAAGAAAAATTATATATATATATATAATGTTTGCCATTGTGTCTTGACTGTTTTTGAGTTTTTGTCTTGTGTTTTTAAGTTTGTTTTGATATATATATAGTTAAATATTTGAATTAATCAAAACATGTGTTATATTTTTAATATATACAAATATTAATCTAAAAATTAAAATCAAATTACCTTATCAATAACCATACAAATGAAATACAAAATATAGTTGGATTAAAGACTCTTACACTATGAAAAAAAGATAACCAAGAATTGGAAATCCAACAATCAAATGACTATAAGCCTTGGAAACTGATATGTCGCATTAAATCCAGATTTTGTGGCTCCAACACTCTGCAAAAGCCAATTGTTGGAAAAACGAAAAAATAGGGGAATAAATCCTCAAAATCATTCAATATTAGAAACGAGAAAGTATATAACTTATAACATACCAATTCAATAGTTATAAATATTGTTAGGACTAGAGCATTATCCTAAAGACAGTTCCGCATTTAAAGTGAAAATATTATTTCTAAATTAAGCTTTAAATACTACCAGCAAACACTATAAAAATATTAATAATAAATTAAATTTAACCTTTTATAATACATATTTTATAATATAATCTATATTTATGGAAATGTACCTAAAAATAAATAAATGAATATATGATGCAATCTCATTCTTAATCTAGTGGCGCCATCTACCTATGAAGTGATTTGATAAAATCTTTGTTAATTCCATTATATATGACCACATCAAGAATAAATCTAAAAGACTTTTAATTTAATTGTGTCAAATATTTCTTTTTAACTAATCATACATGAAATTTATAGGGTATATATGTATATAATATATATATATATATATATATATATATATATATATATATATATATAACAAATAAGAAACAGTCATAACAGAATTGTAAAAGCAACATAATCAACATAAACATTCATAATGTCAGGAAAAAAATCTGCGGGAAGAAAATGCCGAGAGTTCTTATAGAAAGAAAGTAAACAAAAGGAGGATATATATATAAAAAGGGAAGATAATATAAAATAATATAAAAAATATATAACACAAACGCTTTTACCGATTAACTACAGTCTTTCATGACATCGATATATATCGTCGGTATATATCAAATTAGCATTAATTGCTCCAATCTTATAATGCTAGTAATGAAGTAATTATCATTATTCAAAAGCATGTAATAAGGAAAGTTGTCAGAGCTAATTTGAAATTGAATAATAATGCAAATGTACTAACAAAATAAGCGTAAAATGTAATTTTTGATTTTATGAGCGAATTTGTTATGTCTAAATTTTCAAATAGACTTTTTAAAAATAGACTTCTCAAAGTCCAAATTAAGTCATGGCGCTTATTCATGCTATTTGGATTTAACAGATGGAACAAAAAGAATTAAATATTCCTCTTCAGAGAGATATAGTGCAGTCAGGATTAGAATATTTCTGTTGAAAGCATTGTAGGAGTGGGGGGAAAAATCAGTGTTCATAAAAGAGACAAAATTCGGTGGGATGCATTTCCGAATATGAAAAAACAAGAATGTCAAAAGAGAAAAAATTTAGAAAAGAAACACCTTATGAAAATGGCCAATTTTGTTATAGCTCCTTATCTGTCATACAAAAATTAAATAAGTATTTGGGAGATCCATCACAATGGCGATGTTGTGCAGTTATCTACTGCTCTTCAGTTACTATTTTTGTTCACTTCGGTTGTTTCACCTTGTTCTGAAATGCATATAAACGAACTGTGTCGTTATTTTAATCTCTAGAATCTTCCTTATAGTACACTCTTCTACGTAGGTACTGTGAGCAGTAATATTTACATTCTATCACCCGATAAAATTCCAAATTTAAAAACTTATATTTTTTTCAGGAAAGTCGTAATACATAATACAAATTTATGAAATTTTTCCAAACAGAAACGACAAGTAAAAGGCTAGGCTACAAGCTTGAAACTTGATGGGTTCTTTGTTAGCTTTACTTTTGAAATCGGTAGACCGAATGTGCACTCCATCCAGATTCGCCTCTTTGCATTCCTTGAGACATGACTTTCCTTAAGAAGTAAACTGTCAGTTAATTAAAGGATTTACGTATTTAAAACAGTAAACCACGCGTTTGATTGTGCTAAACTGCACATCTGAAGCAAACAATTTTTTTTTCTCATCTGGGAAATAAATCTATTTTTAGGATTCATGCAGAAATTTATTATCTTTGTGAATTCATCTGAGGTCCTGTTGGATTCTTGTGTATTTAACTGCTTAGATAAGAAATTCACAAAGATATTTTTAAAGACTAAACAAACATTTATAAAACGATAAAAAACAAATACAATATGTAACTTATCATAGCTTCGTTCTGTCGTACCTGTTTTTAAAATCAAAATTCACGGCAATATAACATCTGGCTGTTGACATTCCTCCGGAAATGTACTCTTTTATAATAAGAAATAAATTGCAGCCAGGCTTTTGCCAGACAATCATAAAACTCTGTTTACAGTCCTATAACTGTCATTAAATTATTCAACGTTTTCATGCAATGTTACTTAATTTGACTATTTTTACATTTTTCAAACAGTTAATATTGTAACAGATTTTACACTCACTTCCTGGTGTGCTAGTTTTGGAATTTTTGTGCAAATGTGTGTTCTCGATGGCAATAGATTATTTTAGTATTTTACTATCAGCTAATCTGTTAATTTAATTAAATTTTAAATCTATACGAGTCGCATTAATCTGGTAATAAATTTGCGAAAAAGTAGATTTCAACATCCATAATAATTACAAAAATAAATTATAAATTAAAGATTAAAAAAATAATTGAAAATAATGCTTTTTCTTTTTAGCCAACAAATAAATGTGTGATTTTAAAAACTGTTTTTATTAAATTTATTTGTAATGCAGCCAGTTCAACGCATCTGCCTTTTATTAATGATTAATTTCAGGAATTATTTTTTGAATACAGAGCTAAAATGAATGCAACACTATTTTAATCCCTCCGTTCTTTTAAACATTAGGAATAGCCTCAGTGCTTCAGAAATTCAATATTATTTCTATAAAAAATAACTCAATATTGCTTATAGCCCTATTAAAATATTGAAAAGTCCGAAAAAAGTGGGCGGGAGAGTTTGCTTAAAAATTGAAGAGAAAATACATCTGTAATATGTCCAGTTCTTTCTTTAATAATGAAAGATTAAAAAAAAATTATTAATTATACTCTGCTGTGTAGCTTTTATTCAGCAAAGGAACATCCTTTTTCGTGTAAAAAAGTTATCAATTCAATTATTTTCATAACACTTGTCATTGGGAAATCCAACGAATAAAGAAATTTTCAGTTCAGCACATCGTTTTATTTTTTCAGCAATGGAATCTCGTTTTTTAATGAGCCGCATTCGCTAATAAGGATTATTTTGCTATTTTTTTATTTCTTACTTTTTAATAACCTTTCGTAAACCTTAATAATTAAATAACTCCTAATGCGGCCGACCGTTTGAAATTTTAATTTGAATAATATTGTATTATGCGATCATATTAAAAGAATCTTTCTTACTGAATTGCATATGACTTATTTCTTCATTTTTCATCACTAAAGTAAAACTTTTGATATTTTGGTAGGATGCTTTCAAAATCCATGAAAAATGTTTGTTTCAAAATAATGTCATTATGGTTGTCTGATATTAAATGGATTTCTGATCGGAAAGTCATCATGAATAAACATGAAATATTCTACATAATTTGAGAGAAACATGTCTTTGTTACTGGAGATTTTAGCATTAAGCCATTTGTGAAAGCCAGTATTCAGGAAGAATCGAATTTTTCATATGAATGAATACATTAATCCTTAAAATAACGTTTTCGGAAAATCACGTATCATCGCGTAAAAACTAGAAATGTAACTTATATTTTCCGACGCAAATATCAATAATGTCAGAATTTGTAGCAGCATCCTTCTAGTAATTGAAATAATACGGTAAATAAAATCATTCGGGCGTCTTCGATAATTGTGCGGGTATTCTTTAAGTTTGTAAAAATGTAGAAATTTAATAAGAGTACTTAGTTTTTTAATGCGGATGTTTTCACTAGTAACGTTTAAAAGGTGAAATACTCTTTTCTTAAAGCAGGATATCAGCTATAAATGTCATCAATAGCTAATTTCGAAACCGCTAGAGATAAGCATATACTACCAATTGGGAAAATGATTTAAATGACGGAAGTAATACTATTTGGCGTTATTTGAGTCAATAAATATAATGCTGAAAAATCTACGAAGCCTAAATTTTATTCAGTTCCCCCGGTTCTATTAGTCCTATTTAACAAAGTATTCTTACTCAAAAAACGTTCCACTCTTCTGCGACGAAACCTGATAGAATTATAAAGCTTTGTTTTTTATTATTTTAACCCAAACAAGCGCTGCCCGTTGATTGGAGGATCTTCCTCGAAACGACCATTGAAATAGTCTGAAACAGAGATAGCCGAAGGTCCATAAGTCGACTAGTTTTATTCGCGGAAAAGTGGGATTTCCTTGTTTAAAATGTTAGTGTATCAAGTATATTTTACTAAATATGACTAACACGAATGAAAGACTGGATAAAAATTTAGTCTTCTAAATTTCGTCATGAAATGCGTTTTATAAATGTATCAAATTATTAGATACCATTATACGAATACTTTATCCCTGTGAGATAGAATTCGTAAATTTCTAAAAATAACTTATTAATTATTTGCAATTGATATTTATGAATTCCTATAAACTTCAATCATAGAACTGTACCAATACGGCTATTAAAATCGTTGTCTTCATCTTTCAGATTACATAATACATGGAAATAATGCATCATCAGGAACATTTATCTTCTTTTAATGACAAAATCCAATTTCTCTGGTACCTAAGGCAAAAACGAAAATGAAAAAAACCCAAAGACGAAGTCGACACAAAGTACGTATACTGAGGAATTAAACCAGAAGAGTAGGAAAAAAAACCTCCTACACAAACATCCCTTCTGTAACCAACATCATGCTTCGCATTTGAAACGATTCTCCTGATCCGAAGACAAACCAAGATGAGCGTTGTCAGAAATGCTATCATCCAGATAAATAATCGCCGAAAAAGATTAACAAAAGAAAAAAAAACAGAATCAATAAAAAGCAAGGGTGGGAGCCCGATCAGCTGTTTACATTATTTGCCAATACGAGTAGCGAGAAACCTCCGAAAGCTTTTCACTTTCTTTGGTGGGTGGCAATGTTTGACATCGTTGCCAGGCAACGGACGTCTCCCACGTTTTGTAAGAAGATCCAACTCTGGTCTGAGGCACATCTTCTGTTATGTTTTCTACTGAGGATTGCATGTTCAGCTGCTATAAAATTGAATCGCAAAACGATGGAGGCAAACGGATAAAGCACAACCTCTTGTCCAAAGACCGACTTTTTTCCAAACTGATTTTCAGAAATTGAGGTATGGAACTAATTTTTGAGAATGGGATAAAAGATGCAATGGATAAATAATGGAATGACCAATGAACAGAAAATTTTGATATGATTGTTTTGAAATATTAGGTGAATTTTGTAGTAGTATAAAAAACAAGTATAAAGAAGTAGAAAACTCACTATAATATGTTATTGTTTGATTTTTAACTGAATCATTAATAACTCTTTGCCTAGATGGCACCATAAAACGATATTCTTTTCGGCATTTGTAATCTAAAAATTTTCTTTTAATGTTAATTTTAAGCGTTTATAATCTTCTAATGAATTTGTTTCAATTTTATTTCCCCAGTCTTTTTCTTTTTTTCTCTTAAGTGTAATAATTGTCTGAATTCATTATGAAAAATGAATGGTTAAAGCCTTTTTCTAATTCTCAAAATGGCATCATTTATTCAGATATAGTTTATGCTTTCAATGCATGTATTCTACTAGAATTTTTTGTGATTCTATTTGTCTTAATCAAGTTTGATATTGCTTTATATTCTATTAAAAGAAATAACCTGAAGTAGACTCTTGATTATTTAAAATGAATGGAAAATGGGAATATTGGAAAAGCCATTTTATATAAAATAAAAATTGGGAAACTACTTACAGTTTTCAAAAAGTGAGAGTTTACTTAATTCACGATTGCTAGAAATAAAACAGTAAGTAAACTAGCCTGCTTCGTCTTTTTAATGATCTTTCGTCGAATAGCGCTGACTAGATTTTTCAGGATTAATTTATCTATATAGCTACTGCCTTTTTCTTGTTCTAAATAAGCAAGAACAATATATGTGTTAGCGCAGTGCTTCGACTTAAAACACCACGATGCGAGCGTTGGTTAATTTTGCACAGTCTCGGTAATGCATTGTATGGTTTCGTCATCATTCAGTTTTTCCTGTCCAGCTAAATTATTGTCTTCGTATAACCAATCGAACATTGCTTCCTCGTCGACATTTTCACATACATCTAAGGCTTATATAAAGGGGAGATTTTTGTACCTTTGACTGATTTGAGGTATTATTTTTTATTGGCTTTAATTTTGCGCTAATTAACCAATTGCGATTGCTGAAGTTAATTCTGTTTTTTTTATACATTAGTTAAATATTTCAAAAGACTAGAATTTTTATGTTTAACATTTTGAATTATTTTTGAAAACTCCTTACACGGTGGCGAATGGTACAGCATAGTGTTGCGCCTTTGACCGGGGGGTACGTTTAATTAACTTTGACCGGGACGTATTATGAGAACAAACATATATGAGAAAATGACTTTTAAAAACATAAAACTATAAGATATATATTTTTGATTAAAATTCAAGTTTTTATGCGTAAAAACAAGTTATTCAATAAATTCCATATTATTTAAAAGATCCATTCCTTTTAAAATCGATTCATAATGCTACTGTTTAATGGACATCTTTACCCAACTTTATAGATTCAAAACCCTATCGACATTTTCAGAATTAATTTATTTCACAAAGCTTTTTTATCTATTTTTGTTCAAGCAGCAGTGTCCTTTGAGTCCCGTTCTATATATTTTTTTTGGTTTTGAGGGCATTGTTTGATTTCAAAGCTTGTAAGGCTAGTTTTTTATCAGCTGTGTTTGTGATAATATTTGATATACTTTTTAGTCTTCTTTTACTTATTTCCTTTTTTTCTGAGCCTTAAGGAAGAGCCTCACATTTTCAAAAGATATAACTGAAGAGGTCGATGGTAAATTTAGACTAACAGGACTTTGGGGTAGAATCTCTGTTGATGAACCTGAAATAATTGGATTTACAAGATCTGGATAGATTTTCAACCTATCTGTTACAGATTAAGGCAGAAACTCATCTTCAGTAAAAACATTCTCTAAAGGAACAAATAAGAAGTTTTGTACCTCAGGCCTGGACAAAGGAGCAACTCACCATGGTGATCAAAGGTACAGCATGGTACAGTTTCAAATTTAAACCACTAGAACTCGTTTTTGGTTAGGAATACAAATACCAGAGTTCGCACAAAATAAGGTTATTAGTCTATATATAGTATGCATTCACTCATACCATTCCTTAATAGTACCAAAAAATGTTATGAGGTAAAAAATAAGGATTGTAATTCTTACTTTTTAGTGGTGAAATCAGATAAACGTTTTTATTCAGCATGGTAAATATTCCTTTCAAATAGCCCCAAGCTAAACTAATTAATTGGTGGATAGTCTTTGCCTGGATAAAAGCTTCGTCCAAACAATATTAGAGTACAATTCTTTATTTGAATTTTAAGAAAGTTTTTCTCATTATTATGGTATCGTATTCAAGATAAATATATTATTCAGTCTATTTTAAGCTTGAATACTTAACAATCATCTTTGAAACTATATCTTTAATATAAGTTAAATGTCACGATCTTTGAATAGTATAAAATTGGAATAATTGGGAACTCAGAATATTGCCTTACTGTTAAGTTAAGTAGTGTGCTGTTAAGTTTAATCTCCACAGCTAAGAGAGCGCGAATCTAGAGTCATTAATCTCATGTATTCTTCCTTCATTCTAGCGCAGACTTTGATATTTCTCTCTCTAATCGATTCAGGTTTATATTCGTTTGAGAACAAACCATAAGTAGTATAAAAATCACATTTTTACAAAAAATGTCACTGATTGTTTTTCCCTCCGATCTTTAAATATTTTTTATCTATTTCTAATAACAATACAAAGCTGTTAATTTTTAAATTTTTAAGAAGAAATTGTAGTTTAAAACTAGTGGAATTCTATGAAATATTATTTAGAACAATTAAAATGAACAAAATTCTTAAGGTACAATTTTAGAAAGGTTCAACGATTTTAAATATAATAGAAATGAGAAAAATTTCGCTTTTTAATGATTTCTCTTTAATATTCTCATTGTTTTCTATCTTTAACACTAAACTGTCTTATTTCATGCCAAAAATGAATGTAATTAAATGCAATAACGAAGATTTTCATTGTTTAGAAAAAATTGAACGAAAGTTTAAATTTTAAAGATTTCAATACTTCATACTTTGTAAACGGCTTCAAATATGAACATGGATATATTTTAATTCCTACTTAATATCGCAAATAAATATTAATATATTTAAAAGTATTCTCAGCGAAAAATGAATTCATTTGGAATGCTTAATAAGGAAAATAAGTGACCAAAAATTAAATCGATATTATTTTAATCTTTCAAATATCGTTTGGCAATACCCAATGGGAAAAAAGCAGAATATTTAAACCTTTGAAATATCGTTTGGCAGTAACCAGGGAGAAGATTAGCATATTTTTCTTTCAATTGTTTGGCATTAGAATCGTAAATAATTAGATTCAAATTTCAAAGCAGTTGATCTCCATCTAAGAAGAAGTTCAAATGAAATACGGCAATACTCATTCTTCATAGTCATGTAAATGATGTTTATTTAAATGTACCTTTCTAAATTCTTATTTTATTTTTCTCAGAAGATTGTTCTCGTACATATTTAATTTAAAAGCGCGAATTCAAAAGATAAGTGAATTTTCTATTGAAATGGAATGAATATTTATCTCTGCATAGTTCAGCAGTAATTGACTTTTCCGCTGTTCTGCTTTAGAAACTGTTATATAGATCATAAGAAAGAATATTTTGATTCTTTTCTTCACGGTATCAGTATTACTTTAAAAATTAATTTTCTTCTTTTAAGCATTACACAAGTGTATCTTTCCTGGTGAAAATAGGTATTTTTTTTTCTTATTATTAAAAGTGATAAAATACTTTCGACTTTAGCTCTGAAGGCTTTAGATCTTGGAGACGATAGTATATGAGTTACTTAAAAACCCAAATTTTAAAAAATAAGGGGAAAAATCGATAGAGTTAAATGAGCAAATTATTAGAAATTTGCAAGGAAAATGAGTTGAATAATATTTAATATTAAGCAATTCATTTTTTTACTAAATTTTCTTAAAATCACTTCATCCACATAGGCTAAAATTATTTGAACCTCATTCAGCTGTGAAGTTTTCGAAGATTTTTTTATCTTTTCACTTAAAAAGAAATGTCTTTTAATTCGATATAATATTGTATATATTTCATGTTGGTATTGGATAGTGTATTCAATGTTTGGATATTTAGCTGAAGGTTTCTTTTCAGTTATTCAGATATTTTTCTTTTGAAAATATAGCCTTTTGTTATCAGTATTGATCCTAAAAGAGTTAAAGAAATAAGAAATAAGGTACTATTTTAAAAGGGTAGAATGGCGAGCTTAGTTGAAATCATCAGAATCTCTGCGTAGTAATTTGGGAAGGACAAATCTTCAAAAGAAAATTTTTAAAATTAAACGATTTTTAACTTTATTATTTTAAATATTAACAAGAAAAAAATGTGATAACCTGCAATGTTTTATTCAAACTGGGGCAACTAGTCTTTACTTTCATAGCTGGAACAAAGGACTAAAAACAAGGAGAATTCCAGCCATTCAAGTTAAATGATAGGGAGTAAAATTGTTTCTCACAATAAGAAAACGTGAATTCATTACTTTTGCCAAAACATTTTCTATGGTAGATTCAAGAATGTGAACATATTTTTCGTTATTTTGAATATTTATTCATTTTAGTACACAATACTCGCGATTACTCTTGAGAGCTTATTATTTTCCCCTTATTATTTTAAATTAATTTGTTTTGAAAGCAGAAAAGAATAGACTTTCTGGAAAATGCAAATATGAATGATTGAGCTTCTCTCTTGTTTATTTCATCGAGGGTTACACAGAAACATAATTCGAGTTTAAAACAATTTTACGTTTTAAAATACTGCTAATGATGAAAGAAAATAGGACAACTTCTGTTCGTTGTCCTTGGTGTTGATATCATTTCCAGCTATAAAATAGTGCAGTTGAATCTCAGGAATCCGAAATAATTAGAACCGACCACTTTTCAGATTCCAGGGAATTTGTATTATCCGGAAAATTCGGTAAAATATTCTTGATATACCAAATGTCACAGAGTATTGATTACTTTTACTCTGTGAAAGTGTACGGAAAAAACTATCTGTGATTCTCATCGCAGAACAAGTTTAGTTCCTTACATCAAAAGAAGATAACCGATTTTCTTTTTTACAAATAAAGGCGATGTATTCATTCTTTAAAAATAATGCAAATATTTCTTTTCAATTAGGAATAACCATTAGTTTGGTTTTTGATCCGTGATTGTTATTTTTCCTTCATTTTTTTAATAAAAAATATTCAAAACATTAAAAAAGTTGTTGGGATTTCCGAGATTCTTCTGCAATTTTTCCTACTTTAGTAACTTTTTCGTTTTATTCCTGTAATGAATTATAATACCTTTGAAATAAGCAGATCCATTCTGTAACTCTCTAAAAGTCAAATAAAGCTAGCTGATAATAAACGAAAAATGAGTAGAGTTATTCTATTCTTTTATGAGTTTTTGTTACAAAATTTCCCAAATTAAAGTGTTTTATACAAGAAGAAAGTCGATATATTATTTCACTGAAATCCAAAAACATCAAAAATATATTGTACCATTTTCTCTAGCGACTACAAGTTGTATTTTATTTAAGAACAGAAAAGTTTTAAAACAAGATCTTCTAAAACAAGATTTTATTAATATATTATTATTTTTAAATGATGAAACAGTGTTATGTTTCATTAACTGTCTTATTGTCCTTTTTTAAAACTATTTTGATGACTTTTTACTTTTTCGTATACAAGTATGCGTTTATTAAAACCCAACCCTATAAATAAGAAAACATTCGACAAAAACTTTTACTTTAAACATGCTCTTTGTTAGATACAAGAAATTCCTGCCTTCAATTGTACCCTATATATCTGACGACAGGAGGTATTTCTATCGATTATGTGTAAGTGACGACTACGAATAGTTTTATTCTTCTGAAAGTTTACGCAGAACAGGATTTCATGCATTTTGATCGTAGGAAGATGGGGAGAGGATGATCTTCTTTCCAAGTCTCTCCTCCCAAATACAACTGGTTTTCCATACCTTACAAGATATGTAAATGATACGGAATGCTTCCTACGGAATTGAATTTGAAGTTTTATTCCAAACTCTTGTTTCCCAAATGAGCTTGCTTCTTGTTTTCACTGGATTGAAAGGGTCAAACATTTGCTTCTGGATTTTTCTAAAAGGAATTTTCTAGAAGGAAAAAACCTATTGAAGGGAATGGATTTCGGGAAAACTAAAGTAGTCTAGAAAATAACTTTCACCGTGTTTTTCCAAATGTTTTTTTAAAGAATAGATTGTGGTTCTGTGTCCTTTTGTGTAATTTTACGGACATTAAGTGGTATTTTAGCTTTTATTTATCTTAACGAAAAATAAATGTTACTGTTTGATGACAGTTTGGTCAACGATTAAATTGCTGATTTTAGTTTTTTTCTTTTATACAAAAAAATACATACTTGAATTATGCAAATGTTTATTCCCAGTCTAAAGAATACGCTATTTCTACAAAAAAACATTATGATTTCTTAGTGATTTCTAATTAAACTTTTGGACTGAAGAAAATTTTATAAATATTTAGGTCTTCTTGAAAAAAAGATTACAATGCATTTATTTATGTTATTGAGTTACAGATATTACTATATTTCTTTTGAATAAAAAATTGAGTTGTATTTATTATGTAGGTGCGTCATCGTATGTTTAAATGTTTTCTACTGAAACGAAAAATGAATGTACTGAAACCGAAAACTCACTATTATGAATTTTATGCTGATATGAAAATGGAAGTTTTTTCTTTTATTCTGAAGATATTTTATTTATTGAAAAATATTATATTAAATATCCTATTAAATTTCCTTTGTCAAACAAGAGAATTAAAGCAATTTTCACATAATTATAAATATTTCATCAGTTCTTTTCAAGCGACATATACTAAAGTATTTAATATTTCAAAGAAAAGAAAATTAAATGGTGATTATATTCTATAGTGTCAAAATAATGTCAATGATAAATAAATAATATCATCAAAAGGCAACTACTGAAGTGCATAAAAAAGAATTGCTCTTTATAATTTCTTACGTCTTGAAAAAGAAAATTAGACCGTTCTTGCTCATAAATTGTTTATTAATCTAGCTGACTAAACCTCTAATGAGATAGAAAAATTATTCGATATAAGTTTGGATCTTATTTCTTATGTTATGAAATAAGGATCTATCAATCATATGGGTATCAATTTCTCCGACCTCCCAGTTAGATGACACAATGTGTATTAAACATTAAAATTTATTTCTATTCATATATGAACCTAAAATACTTTAAAGATGTTTAAGAATCTCAGCGCAATTTTTTAACTTTCGAATTAAATGCCGCTTGTGACTTTATTAGAGTATTTAATATCAAAAATTCTACAATATCACGCGCGAGTCAGACAAGGATTAAAGAACACATTTTGCGAACTAAGAAACATGCCCAGAATAGTATAAAATACATGTCAAACTTAATTTTCATTTTAACTAGCATTTATGACTCAAGAGGTTAGTTTCAAACTTCCTGAAAGATTGCTTATAGCTATCTCTATCTTTTGATAGACAAACAAATAATAAACTAATATGACAAACTAACTATACACATCTTTCTATATACGGGGTAGCACGATATAGATCTAAATGACTCCAAGAAGATCCTGATGAAGATAGCCTGCTGACATCACCAAGAAGAACACTTCTGCTCGCCAGAACTTGGATGAGAGGATCTGGTGATGACGGGATAAAAATTAACTTCGGGCGTGATGATAATATTGTAAAGTCACCCACTTTCCATCCTAATCTTTTAATTTTTGCCCTTCAATGTCTGTGCTCAACCAACCCTAAAATGTTTAACTAAAATTATCAAAATGTGAAAACCGCCTTTTCTTCATTGTTAACATTTTTATCACTCCTCTCCACATCGCATTTATACAACTTTAATACAAAAAATATATTTCACAAAAACTTTTTTAATATCTTTTCATGAACCAAAATAAATAAGACATTGATATAAGTAAGACTTTAACAAAGGCTTTGATGACTTAGGTTCAATTCTTGACTGCACCCATTCTGTTTTTAAATTTCTAACAATAGAAACATAACCAAATAAACAACTTGTTCCACAGAATTGTCATTTTTCAACCTCTTTTCAGAGATGAAAGATTAAAGTTTCAAAAATCAATGAAAATCAGAGTGAGAGAGATCTGAGCTGCAAAGTGAATGAAAGTATATTCCCCAGTCACCATGTATAATAACCATTGCGTAGCAGCAGCATTAGAGGAACGTGATGGGATACCGATTTT
>BGPR01024495.1:13061-23173 GCA_013235015.1 Araneus ventricosus | reverse complement strand
TTTAATGTTAAACCTTTTGCGTTTTGCTTTTTATCTTTTTGTGTTTTGTATTTTTTCTCTTTATCTTTTTATTTTTAGTACACTGTTGTCAGCGATGATTTTTAAATTGTTCTGCTCACCCCTTGGGGTTCTTTGTAAACTCGTTCTTAATGTAGTTCATTTCTTTTGTTTTATGTTTCTCCTCCGGCCTGTGGAAGGCCTTACACCCTCCTGGGTAGGCTGGGCCGTAGCGGGTTGTAAATAAATAAATAAATAAATATCACTGTAACGAGTGGAAAGACGGTTTCACGTCAACACTGTTAGATCTGTTCATTTTTTTGCCTCAAGTTGCATTTCATTTCACCTACTCGTGGTTTTGTTATTGATTTCTAGAGTAATAAAAAATCTTTCTAAGACAACTTGTATAATTTCTGCGAGAATCCTAAATTCAACTTTTCTTTTCTATGAATTCAAATAATGAAACAAAATCAGCTTCAAAATACCCTAATTGTTTCGAAATAAATATTTCAAATAAGCATAGTTTCTTTGAAAGGACGCAGCGATATTTCAAAATAGCTTTTAGTCCTCTAAATATTTCTGCATCGCTTTACTTCAAGTGGGTTCATTTCATTTGAAACGAATTAGGAACCTTGATTTTTCTGAGAACAAATTGCCAGCCTAATTTGAATTTCAAGTGGTTCAATGCAGACAAAAGCAGCAATTCTCGATTTGATTTGTTGATTTAAACCTCTTCCAAGAAATAAAATAAAGATACAATTAATTAAACATTCCGAGAAACTCAAGTATTTGCAGCTTTAGATAAATGCTACAAAATTCCTTCCTTCAGGGTGTTTCAAATAAGGCATCGAATTAAATTAAAATTTATTGTTGAGTGTTATGTTGCTTGTTATTTTTAACTATGCTAATGTAGCATTATTTATTTCCCAAGAAATTAATTTTAAACCGAAAGTCAGTTGTGCTTTGCAGCGCTTTTTAATTGTCTAATGACATGAGTAACAAAATCTTTCTCGAATCCTCTTCAAATACGGCATAAAAATAAACCTTTGAACTAAGTTTATTGAAATTTATAAGCTGATCGCAAATTGTATTTTAAAATACTCATTAAAACTGCTGGTTCTGAGAAACACTTAAGGTATTTCATTTATTTTTATATCTAAGATATTTTCAAAGAATCCTTTTGTTGTGCAAAATGGCCTTCATGCAGAAGTCATGGGTATATTTTGCTCAAAATGGCATTAAAAACTCTCGCTTAAAATCTGTTATAACTTATTTAGAACTGCCATAGATAAACACGCTGTAATTAACAATAAATAATGGAAATAATCGCATTTGTTTAACTTTAAACAAATAAGATATAAAAAATATTTATGACAGTTATAAAATAGTAATATAAAGCTGTCTAATATTGCAAAACTGTGCGATATTATGTAATAAATAATAAATTTTAGAATTTGATTCTTGATGTAGTTTTTATGCATCCAACAAATAAATAAATAAATGAGGTATTTGATCACCAGATGGAGATGTTATTACAGCAGATACTAAATACAATTGAATATAATAGCTGTTCGTAACGGTAAAGTATAGATTTATTGATTAAAATAACTGTTTATTTTTTTCTTCATATTTGTTTTGGTAATATAATTCAAGTTCTTATATAAAAATTTTAATTAAGTTTTTGTTTCTTATTAGTCCTTAAACTTCTCTTTAATTTATTAATTCCGTTTCCTGTTTACATAGGAATCATTTGTGTTCGCAAATTTTATTTGAGTAGATATAATCTAAATTATATTAATGTTTTTTTAATTTATATCTTATTAATTTAGTTATTATTTAAATTATTTATTAGAATAATTTTTATTTTTATGTTAGGTGATAAATATGTTTATTGTTATGAAGATAAGTGTAGGTAAAGTAGGCTTAAAAAAACGCAATGTACAGAGTTATCTATTCTAATTTTAGCCTAATTGTTGATTTCTAAACAATTAAAGATAGCATATAGGTATATACTTCCAACCGGAAAAAAAAGCTTTAAACGTAAAGAATTATATTGCATTTTGTTTGTTTCATTAAATGTTCTGCTGAAAGTAGGCTTAAAAGAACGCAATGTACAGAGCTACCTATTCTAATTTTTGCCTAATTGCTGATTTCTAAGCAATGAAAGATAGTATATAGGTATATACTTCCAACCGGAAAAAGGCTTTAAATGACGTAAAGAGTTATATTGCATTTTGTTTGTTTCATTAAATGTACTGCTGAAAGTAGGCTTAAAAGAACGCAATGTACAGAGCTATCTATTCTAATCTTGGCCTAATTTCTGATTTCTAAGCAATGAAAGATAAACATATAGGTATATACTTCCAATCGGAAAAAGACTTTGAACGACGTAAAGAATTATATTGCATTTTGTTTGTTTCATTAAATGTACTGCTGAAATTAGGCTTAAAAGAACGCAATGCCTAATTTGCCTTATTGCTGATTTCTAAATAATTAAAGATAGCATATAGGTATATACTTCCAACCAGAAAAAAGGCTTTAAATGACGTAAAGAGTTATATTGCATTTTGTTTGTTTCATTAAATGTACTGCTGAAAGTAGGCTTAAAAGAACGCAATGTACAGAGCTACCTATTCTAATCGTGGCCTAGTTGCTGATTTCTAAACAATTAAAGATAGGTATATATATACTTCCGATCGGAAAAAGGCTTTAAATGACATAAGGAATTATATTACATTTTGTTTGTTTCATTAAATGTACTACTGAAAA
Source organism: Araneus ventricosus (assembly GCA_013235015.1). Lineage (NCBI taxonomy): Eukaryota > Metazoa > Arthropoda > Arachnida > Araneae > Araneidae > Araneus > Araneus ventricosus. Next base: position 20,407 of record BGPR01024495.1, on the reverse strand, counting down.
AATTGCAAAATCTGTATTTTTTTATACAGTCCCCCGTTCTAACATTTTAGATTTAAAAAAGTTTAACTCTTTTACGATTAAAACAGCCCGAGTTATGAAACTTTGAACATCACTATTTTTGGCTATTTTAGACCATTTAAATAACCGCCTGTAGGAGGATCCGCAAATCAGCAAACCACTCGAGGAAGTGCCTACCGCAGATTGGCCGAAAAGTAACGAAATCCAAAGCTTCATAATTCAGTCAGTTTTATTGATAGAAGAATGGAGGGTTTTTTGGTTTGAAATGTTAGTGTCTCAAGAATATTTAACTGAATATGACTTACTGTACCAGGGAAATGTTTTTTATAAAAGATTATTTCCTGCGTTGCTCTGAGGAAAGCTGAACAAGCCCAAAATGCACCAAAAGATATTCTTTTATAGTAAGTCATGTTAATAAGAATATTTAAATAAAAAATTTGTTTTATTTCAGCTGTTTTATGATGAAAGCTACTGATTTATATTAAAATACTTTCTTTAAAAAATTTTGCGAGGAATTTCATTTAATTGAAAAATTTATATACATTAAAGTTAATCAAAATATGCATTTTACGAATTTTGTTGAATCGTGATGTTAAATCTCGAATAATGATTTAAACTCATATAATTTTTCCTATAAGAGATTTAATAATATATAATATATCTGTCTTCTGTGTAAGAGAATTAATTTTAATGAAGACTTCTTTTACATAAAATTATGATTCACATACTTTCCAAAAAGCAATTTTAATTCCGCGTGTTCATTTCGAAAATACATAATCTTTGTACAAGAGGAAATGCAATGTTTTTAAAATATTTGGAATATTTTAATGAGACGACAGATTTATATGTGTTTACTAAAAAGAATGTTATATGAGGAATGTTTTTTGCTCTTCTTTCAAATTTCCTACTTCGCATTTTAATTAAATTATAAAAAATGTACCATTGAAAAAAATGAAAACTTTTGTATAAAAAAGGCAAATGAGTTAAGTAATTAATGTTTTAATTTATGTAAGATCTTGTTGTCTGGCAACTTGGACTTCTCATTAAATTAAATATAAAAAATAAAGAATATGCGATATTTAAAAAGTAATTAAAGTAAACACCAAATAGGAAGCATGGATATATTAAAGAAATATCTTCTTTATATACAAAGTAATTATCGAAGGCAAACCAATATATTGATAACGCGAGAAAAAAATCCCTACTATAAAAAATGGTAACATAACGATAATATCATTTTAGTTATTCAAAATTCTAACATTCAACAAAGTAAAATTGACATCGAAAACTGGATTCTACGTACTGAAAAGTTGAGAACCAGTGATTGAGACAAATATTTTGCTGTAAGACTTGTTTCAAATATTGTGCTTGATAGAGGATAGTAGATGGATACGGAATACCATTTTGTTTTCATGTAAATAACTCAATGCATCACACACTGCGCAGAAAATGCGACTTCTTTCTGTTGATGGATATGCTCCAAAATTTGATACAGGTATACAGGTTTTTTTAAAGTGTGCTATTATAAATTTAATTTAAGGTATCCGAACACGTTGAAAAGTCGATTTTCGACCAAAATTCCAATTTTTTAATTTTTTATGTTTTCGATAGTTCATTCACTTACCTTTATAAAACATATTTACTTTTGTCGGTACGTTAATTAGAAGATGAGATATTAATTGTTTTATAACAATCCGAAAACCGGAAGTGGGCGTTTAATTAACCGGAAGTTGTCATTAAAGGGACAGAAACCTGTCAAAAATTGTTATAAACTGCATTTTTTCAAGTTAGTATGATGTCAGTATATTTTTAGGAATTTTTTTTAAAGTTTAGATACTTAATTTGAGCGCGTGGAAAAACTAAAATTTGATTTTTCTCAAAATTAGATTTTATGCATATTTTTCAAACTTCAAACATAACTCAAGATATTATCATTCGATTGTTCTGAAATTTTGTGAACACTTTCTTCAAATGTTTATCTAGTGAATGTACTAGAATAATGAATATTGTAACAATGTTTTTTTAGTTATGGTCTTTTATTTGTTAAATGACATTGAAAATTTGCTGAAAATCTTATAATGATTGTTCGATTAGCTATAAAATTTTTATTTATCCAAAGAATGTTAAGATTCTAGTACAAGCACTAGTCCATAGTATGTAGTTTATTTTAGTGTTAGTTTTATTTGAATTATTACAAAAGTTTGACCTGTAGCATGTTTGAAGTTTTTGGGAATTTCCTCTAAAAAGCAGCAGAAATTTAAGATTTTTGAAAACTTGTAATAATTTATACTCAAAAATCATATTCTAATATTAATCTTTATTAAATTCGAATCTGGAAAACATATTTTGGTGTTTCTATTTCACAATTTAAAAAAAAAGTGCTCCGAACGTGTTCGGATACCTTAACCAAATTATTGTGTCATTAACTAACAATGTTCATATAAGTACTTATTGGCACAGACGAAGACATAGTTATAAAAATGAAAATCAAGATCATGCAAAGAAAGCCAAAACAATTATTTCCATTGTTCTCTGTTTTTTGTTTGCTGCTGCAATTTCACGCTTCTCAAAAATTGTATTCATTTTATATAATTTTTTCTAAATTTTACTCTATAAATTGTATTGTTTATAATCAAAAATAATTTTAGTTGCTTTTTTGTTGATCAAGTTTAAATTTTTAGTAAAAAATCTTTTTAAAATTTATTCTATTTTTTCTGTTTATTGTTTTTAAGCATTATAAAAATGAGGTTTTTCAATTTCAGGCAGCTGAAAAATAAGGAGATTGATTAAAATCTAAAGGCCAAACTTTCCGACGCTTATAATGCCCTGCTTTGAATTTTTTGAATACGATAAAGTAATAAGGAAGAGAGAATTAATATTTGTTTTGTCTTCTTCAAAACATTGATATAATTTAGAATTATCTGAAAAGTTAGATTGTCTATGAAATATCCGCAAAATACAGATTTTTTTGTTGATTGTTTTCAAGCATTATAAAAATTAGATTTTTCAATTTCAGGCAGCTGAAAAACAAGGAGATTGATTAAAATCTAAAGGCCAAACTTTCCGACGGTTATAATGCTCTGCTTTGAATTTTTCGAATACGATAAAGTAATAAGGAAGAGAGAATTAATATTTGTTTTGTCTTCTTCAAAGCATTGATATAATTTAGAATTATCTGAAAAGTTAGATTGTCTATGAAATATCCGCAAAATACAGATTTTTCTGTTAATTGTTTTCAAGCATTATAAAAATGAGATTTTTCAATTTCAGGCAGCTGAAAAACAATGAGATTGATTAAAATCTAAAGGCCAAACTTTCCGACGGTTATAATGCTCTGCTTTGAATTTTTCGAATACGATAAAGTAATAAGGAAGAGAGAATTAATATTTGTTTTGACTTCTTCAAAACATTGATATAATTTAGAATTATTTGAAAAGATAGATTGTCTATGAAATATCCGCAAAATACATATTTTTTATTTCCTTATTCAAGTTATATTAATATTTGAATAGCATCCGAAGCGAGATGTTTCTACATATGTCTGCTAGAGTGTTTGCGAAATTGAAATATCAAAATAGAAAGTCCAAATAGAACTATATGAAATTCCAATGAGAGCATCTTCTACTTTATATCCTCTTGAATTATATTCCTAGAAACAACTTAATGGAATTACCTGGAACTTTTTGAGCTTCTTCAAACACCTATTCAATGAACAACAACACAGATGAATCAAAATATCTCTTTACTGAATAAAAACATCGCATTCTTGAAAATTTTTTGTTTATATATTCATGTCTTCATGCTGCATTGAGATCTTTGATTTTAATTTAATATGTTGCTGGATCTTGAAGTTTTATTTGAGAAATAAATTTCTGTTTTCCTATCTTCAAATCAGATACTGTTCGTTGTTTTAGAGTAAGTCAGACGGTGTTCCTGCCATTGGTATTTTCAAATTCATGATGCTGTTGAATCTTAATTCTCAATGAATCCCGTTCCATTATCTGAAATATATAAATATATCATTATTCAAAATATTTGGATTATAAGTTTTCGACGAGTCTGAAGCACATTAATAAATCCTAATTTCAATAGAATTGATGGAGGCATTTCTTATATTTTCCATATAAATAATAATTCAAATAAATATTTTATAGAAAAAAAGTAGCTTCATAATAGAAATGATATCTAATTAATTTTAAATGACGAATAATTTTTCTTTTGGAATTTTAGTTGCACTACGATGTGTTTTATTTGATTATTTCGTTATATTTGGAAAAATGTTAGAGTCAATTTCATTACACATGAAATTATCACTGTTTCTTGAGAATTCAACGATTTCGGATTGTTCTTTTATTTTATTTATTTTCAGATTAGTAGGAGAAACCTAAAGAATACACATCATATTTAATGATTGTGTTTGACCTTGAGTCAAATATCGTGACGTCACAGTCATATGATAAGCGTAATCTCTCGTGCCATTTAATATCTGATATACGTTGTCCTACGATGGGCTAAGACATCTCGTCATTTTACTGTATAGAATGGAATGCATTGTGAGAAATTTGACGTGGATCCTTTTCACAATCTCTCCATTATTCCCTCAATTCATTAAAAAACTTCTTTATATTGTGACAAAATCGTCTTGTGGGTGTACGTGAATGCAGTCCTATAAGCAGGATTAAAAAATAAAGCTCTTTATTTTACAAATATTCTAAGATAAGAAGCGTGTCACAAGTATTAACTAACAATCCACAATAGAGATTACCATTAAATCTCAACACAGCGCTCAAAGGCTCCTTGTTAGCTCACCAGCTTGCTTGCTGATCAAAATCTAACTCCTCTTCTTGGCTTGAGAGTTTGCTTTTATACTTTTTCAACAGGTAGTGACTTCATTACTTAGGAAGTGACGTAATCTCCAGAAAGTTCATGAAGCCAGTAGAAATAGGTTGAAAGTTCGAGGTCCTTCTAGAAAATTCCTTTTGTCGCCAAATTTGTCTCCAAGTTTGTAGCCAAGATTAGGATCTAAGGGAAACGACTTTATGGCTTTCTTATATTCTTTCAATGCTTGTCCTTAACCCTTCAACACACGCACCCATTTTTGGAACATTAGCACACGCGTGGTGTCATTTTGACCCCAAATTGTTAGACACTTACCCTTTATTTTATTGCCTATTTGTACAAGAATAATATATGATCAAAGTATAAGAACAATTTTTCGTAAAAATAACTAGTATTCAGAACGCAAATGCGATTTTTAATAAGACAAAGGAAAGTTGAACTTATATAATTTTCCCCTCCTTTTCAGTATTCTTTTCTTCTCCGCTGCGCACGTTCGTACGCTTCCATAGCCATAACGTTAAATTAACCTGAAAAGTTAGCACGAGCACGAGTCAATTTGACCCCAACGCCCCCAGTAAGAAGTGAGAAAACCCGTTTCACCGATTGTGGCCTTCTTATCCTCTTCTTCTAGCTCCCTATGAAGGTACAGGAAGTAGCAGGGACAAGTGTTTAGGAATAAATTCTTAGCATTTTTTAAGAAAAGAGAAGGGATGAGATCAAAAAGACCCCATGCGTGTACTGACGGGGTAATAAGAAATTACGATTCTTAAAAAAAATCATGCCTGAAAACTTTCTATTTTTTAAACTATATGTGAAAACCAGGATTATGTGAAATGTATAAAAATTAATACACAGCATCGTTTAATACCACTTCAACTGTTTTCTTCAATGTTTTAACGAAGAACAAAACTTCTCTTCAACCATCCAAACTTCGGACAACAAAAACCGTTATAGATCTCGCCAATCTTTCTCCTTGGCACCTCATATACATGTTAATTTCCTTTTTTCGACCGATTCGTTGGCGACTACTTTACCCGACCTACTTGCATTCAGTTCCTCGATGTCTCGAGGAATGTCTTCCCAATTTTCTCTTTCCACATTCTTTCGGAAGAAATAAATTCCAGCGAAGACTTTTATCCAGAAAAAGTTCGAAATCGGCTTGTTCGGAAATTCAATGCACATTCCCCAACTACACACAAAGGAATTTTTTCCGAGTGTACTTGGGGAACTCACTTCTTCTGTAGTCAGTCAGTGACAGGTGGGTTTTTATTGACATTTGTTACGTATGTCATCTGGTTTTAAAGAAATTGCAGGTGTTTTTTTTGTGATTTTATATAATAAATTATGTGAATGAAATAAAATAAGAATAGGAGGAAAATATTTAAGTAATAGTTTCCGAGAGATTATAGATAGGATAAAAAGCTTTAGAGTGTAACAGTATTATGAGAGAGGAACTTTTATTCTTAAATGGATAATTTTATTCTTAAAATGGATAATTTCATTCTTAAAATGGAAAATTTTATTCTTAACATGGAAAATTTTATTCTTAACATGGAAAATTTATTCTTAAAATGGAAAATTTTATTCTCAAAATGGAAAATTTTATTCTTAACATGGAAAATTTTATTCTTAAAATGGATAATTTTATTCTTAAAATGGATACTTTTATTATTAAAATGGATAATTTTATTCTTAAAATGAATCATTTTTTTTAATCTCTTGTTCACAAAAAAATATTGTAATCTCAAAAATATTCGTTTTCGATATATTGACCAGTCTCCGCGTTTCCAACCTCTCTGAGTTAGATAAAGATATTTTCGGAATTAAGCCTCTCTGTCTAAGAAAAAGGCAATTAAAAAATGATGGAAGGAATTTGGAATATCGTTTTATCACCAGAACTATAGATAGATCTGTATCAAAGTTTGGGCCAAATTAACAGCATCTTAACTGTCTGTCTATCCCTTTATCTATTCACATGAAGCACTTTCTTCTATGTATTAGCGAAGAGCAAAACTGTCGTCAAACTCTAATCCACTTTCCTACCAGCGAAACTTCAGACAATAAAACTCATTATTTATCTCTCATTGACTATTTTATTATCTATTGACCATTCATTAAAAATACCCCTTTAAGTATTATATTTTTCATTTTGACCTTTTAATGTTTGTCTTAAATAAAAAATTATAGATCATTTAGAAAACTCACTTTAAAATGTTTCATTTTTCAAATAAAAATATAAAAGAAAAATTGTATATTTGTAAAAACTGAATTACTACACAGCATCGCTTAATAGCACTTTTACTGCTTTCTTCAATGTTCAAACAAACAGCAGAACGTCTCATCAACTCTAATCCACCTTTCTACTAACCAAACTTCCGACAACAAAACCCATTATTGATCTCTCCGATTTTTCTTCCTGGCACCTCATACGCATGTTAATCTCTTCTTTTTCTTCAATGGATTCGTTGGCGGTTACCATCCTCGATCCA
>BGPR01024494.1:0-23174 GCA_013235015.1 Araneus ventricosus | reverse complement strand
CCTAAAGTCACTTCACATAAGACCAATTCGTCATGCATCAGTTCCATGCACACATTTTCGGGGAAACCGAAACTCGTAAAAGTAATTCTGCATCTTAAACGTCTTTATCCTGACGGTCCTCGCGGTGGCTCATTATTATACGAAAACTGAATTAAAGAATCCAGAAAATAGTAAGACAATATAGAGAAATTAAGTTATAATTAACCTAATATAAAGAAATTATTTTGTTGGCTGCAGGTAAAAATATTATTACGGAGAAATTTGTGTATATAACTGAATATCACAAAAGTAGGCAAATCATATTCTTTCAACAATATCATCAATAGTGCTTTTGGTGATGATAATCAACTTTTGTGCATTTTAAACATTGAGTTTTAGCATTTCCTTGCTGAACATTCACTTTATGATCACATTTTAAAATATTTTATTTGTTCGAATAAATTCTTGCTTTACATAATTCATTGTTATTTTACCTTTCATTACTATTTGTTATTATTTTAATTATATGATAGTATGTAAGGCTTCAATTTTCTTCAAAATTAAATGAAATTGTATTGCTTACAAAATATTCGTCTAAGACATTTGGTGATCATTTTTACTTATCCCCCAGCAAACCCCGAAACGTTCTTAGATGGAAATGGATAATACACGTTCAAAAGAAGGCAGTTGCATATTACTCGCTCCATCCAGTCAAAATACGACTGAAATCAAAGTTCTCGCAATAACTGGAATCGCCAGTAATAATAAAAGGTGCACCCCACTCTGTCTAAGTATCTAAGTTACTGAAGAACACTAATATTGTACTCTTGTTAGATACAAATGGTCATCACCTGACCATGCACAAATCCCTCTGCATGAGAAACGTCCCATCAACTGAAATTTTGGCTAACGTAACCACACCACTATTTTTGTACCCTCCAAGGAAGAGATAATCTGCTAAAATGGCCATCACCTGATCACCCACCAATTCCTCTGCAGGAGGTACATTCCATCAATTGAAATTTTAGACAAAGCAATCACACCACTATTTTTGTAAAGGAAACGAGAACCTGCTAAAATGGCCATCACCTGACCATGCACCAATCCCTCTGCACAAGGTACATCCCATCAACTGAAATTACAGTGGGTTTCTTGGAGAAAGTTTCACTGCGTGAAGCCTTTGTGTGCATAGTGGTTGATTCGAATTTCTTTGAATGTAAGAAAGTATTAATTTAGCCCTATGGTATTTGTTCCACGGTTTTTTTTCAAACCAACTATGAAAGAAAGAATACTTTGAGTTCTGTTATTTTTCTTGGCAGGCCTTACTAAGGCAAACTGCGTAGTGTTTCATCGGGAAGAATGTTTTTCAGTGTTCACAATTTGGCATTTCGAGATATACTCAATCATTAGGCGATCTCCATATGAATTTGTTATACCCCTAGATTCTACAATTTAACCTTAATTTTTGCCCTTCAGTTAAGTGATACTTCTGAATTTCAGCAAATGAGCGCTTATCACATTCTTGAAAACGTTATTAACTGGAGCAAACAGCACTTCACAACCGAATTCGAACATGCATCTCCTTCTCAACACTTAGTCAGTATCACGCTTTCAATATTTCGTTCATTATCTGTTCGGCAGAACGTATTTAATTCAGTACGGATCATCAACATAAAGACTAGAAAAGAAAGAAACGGAGAAACATTTTCATTAATAATCATTTTTTACACTACTCTTTAAGTTTGAGAAAGAGTGAGTTTTTAATGCAAATGCGCATGTATTTACATTAAAAATATGGAAAAAGTAAAAAAAGAAACAAAAATAAAATAGTTTTATTCCAATCCATATTATATGTACATTCCATTAAACTGAAGCAACTTATAATGTTCTTTGATTAATTTTAAATTCTTAGATACATTTCAAAGCTATAAAAGATATAAAAAGAAGGAAACTATTTAAATGCATGACGTAAAACTATTCAAAACAAGAATAACGTAAAAAAATCGTCTAAAATATAACTTAACCTCGAACATTTCTCTGGTGTTAAAAACAATTCATTACTGTGTTGTCTGACTTGTTTCTCAATTTCATTTGAATCATGTTTCTTTTTGAAGTTACTATGCATTGTTATGTGGATGATGATTCGCACAAAGAAGTGTTAAATGAGAACATGCGATTCCCGTTTTAAGTCCTTCGACGTGAATACAGATTTACCTGTTGTATTACGTTTGAAATTAAACGAGAAAATGCTTAAAAATTTTAAGTTAATTGGAGACATAGTAACTCGGGTAACACAGCTACATTTATTTATTTCTTAGAAAACAAGAGAAACAATTCTTGATATGCAGAAGATAATTTTAAGCACAACAATGCTATCTAATTCTAGACGAGTTGGATTATTTATTTTAGTATACTTCAAAGCTGCCTAAATAATTATCAGAATGCATTCTAAATGGAATATTTAGTAGTGAATATTCTACTTTCTATTGTTGTTCGTTAAGAAGAAGTTGGAAATTGAAAGGAATTGTACTTATTAATTAAACATGCAATTAAACTAAAGAAAAGTCTTCTTAACGCTGAAACTTATGAATTGTCTGTTTTGCCTTTAGTGTTGTTTCATTAAGAATTTACGCTGCTAGTAATTTTCTGATATATTTTGTCTTATATTTTGTAGATGGACGTTTAATTGTTTTCTAGAAATGCTGCATTTAAATTAAGTCGTTACAATTTTACATAATTGTTTTCAGCATCTCTATTATAATTTTGCATGTAATTCTAAATTCGTAAGAGCAAACGAACTGAAAATGTTATATTTTGATAAAAAAAAAATTAATTTTGAATTAAAATAAAATAATAAACTATCTAAGAGTAGAAAAAAGGACACTTTTCAATAATGACGAAGAAAAATAACCCTATTCTTCTTTCTTTTTAAATAAATGTCACTTGCAATGCATAGCAGAGAATCATTAAGAAAATCTTATTAAAAGAACGGAAGACAAAACTTGCTTTCAAAACAATTTCATTAACTTTTGTCTTGAACTTTTTTTGAGAAACATGCTTAAACAATTTCCAATTCCTTCTCATTTTAAATTGAAAAATCTTTAGTGCTTTCAATTCCGACATAATAAGTAAATGAGGGCTGACAAAATAAATGCACTTTACTCAGAGCCCTTAATCTCCAAACATATTAATGAAAATGGACGTTACATTGCGGGAACAACTTCAATAAGCGGGCTTCATTTTTAATAAGAAAATACTTGTTCTTGATGCTTAAAAACTTCCGTCATTAACTTTCGGAACTTGAGTTTCTTTCCATTCACGAAATAATAAAAGAAATTTTGAAAAGAAGCGTAACATCATTTTTGTCGGTTACTTAAATGCAAAGAAAGACAGTTGTTTAACCTTAAATTGCACTCATGGACCCACTGATGTGTAACAGATATGGAAAGAAATAAAAGAGGGGAGAGAAAATATAAAGGAAAAGCAGCTAGGAGAAGTTGTAAGAGGGATGGAGTTCGTTACGTCTGCTATGTCTACCGTGAAAGAAGAAGAAAATGAACCAAAAAAGAACCACTAGAAATACTTCTGTCTGTTCTGTTTCGGTTAATTTGTCAATGGGATGACTTTTTTTCGAATCTCCGACAGATGATTTTTTAATATAACCAATTTAATTTTTTCCAATTTCAGGAAAAATATTTGTCCAAAAAGTAGTAAAAGCGTTACAAATTTATTTACTGATAATGCTGTGTCTCATTTCCGTCAAAGTTTGAAGCGTCAGAAAAATTAAATGTCTTTAGACAGTTTTATAGTTAAAAAGAAATAGATGTGTATCATAAATAATAAAGTAAATTAAAATAAACTAATAATTTTAATTATTTTCCTGCAACTTGAATTTGCATTCCAAGTTGGTTCGTTCCGCGATAAAAGAAAAAATGAAGATGATTCACGCTCCTTAAGAATGTTGTATATAATGTTTTTGAATAAATGTTTTAAATACAATCGTTTGGGTACTTTTTCGGCAAGAAACGTATTATAGTATTTTACATTAATTTATATGGGAAAAAATTGTTTCGCTTAACGAGAGTTTCGCATTACGAATAAGAACCTGGTCCGAATGTTGCTTGTTAAGCGAGGTTCCACAGTATGTCTATTTTATTTAAAATTCTTGCCTATAATACACGAATAAAACCACATTTTTATGTTCAAACGCAATGCGTAATATTATAAGAAGACGATTTGACTAAATATTGAGATTGTTTCACTGTGTTTGCCTAGGATTTTTGCAGACAGTTTTATTTGTCTCGCAAACATAAAAGTTATGATACAAACAAGCGTATTAATTTTCCACTTGTTCGCTTCCTTTCCTAGTGTGAAAAAGTGTTTCTTTCGCAAATGAAAAAAAACAACATTGCAGAAAAGTTTCGAAAATTCCAAACGCCTGAGCGCTTTTTACAATAAATTATGTTACGTTGACAGCAGTTATATATTGCATGTTATGGACCCTTGTAAGTTTTGAAATATAGTCCAAATTTCCTGTTCAGCTAAAATCATTTTGGAAAGACTGTATTTTTTCATTCCTATCAAAAAGACTCTTTTACACCTTACTTTACTGAATATAAATAATAAAAGTCTGTTAAAAATTAAAATTAAATATTTTCTTATTTTATTTATTTATTATTTATTTTTAATTAATTATTTTATTAACCCTCTGTTAGGGACGCGAAATTCTGCTACACAGGCGCAGGGGGTACATATGTCACCCATTTTCTCTTCCTTTTTTCTGCAAATATTTTTCCCTGAAAACGATAAATCAGCTGCAAATTAAAGAATAATTCATGTCAGAAATACAAAAAAGAGCAAAAAATATTTTAGAAGACTATTTCGAATATTTTTATGCAGATTAAGAAAATGGTATGAAAAATCACAAAATTTTGTATATACTTCTTAGGAATGTTCACTATAGGCTCAATTATGGCATTTTTACTGTATGTTTGATTACTTTTGCCCCTATTTCCGCCACAATATTTGCATTTACCTTTATTCCTCATTGACTTCGTTATTTTTTGTACCTATGATTCCTAAAATAAGATTTTCTGTTCTTTTAATTCCATCGGAAAGCAGGCATCGGGCAGCTTTGCATAAAATTTGAAGTATAATAGGTATGAAACTGAAATTTTTGATGACATCAAGTCTTTTCATATCCTCATCGATACTTTGTTTGAAAATTATAAAAGCATTAATAGTAGACTTGTTTCAAAGATTGGGAAAATGAACCATAATCCAATAACAGGTATTTCTTGAGACATCATTTCTCAGTCACAGCTGATCTAGAATATCAACTCTTTTCGTCATGCAACAAAATACAACAATTTCAGGTTTTTTGTTATCACCTGTCGACAATAGAAATTGAAAAGTTTATGGTAAATGATTATGACACAAGCATAGACAAATATTTAAAACTTTACTTCTAGCTTCTTATATAGCATAAATTCTTTGAATAATCTCTATTTATTTATATAAATTGCATCGACATAAATTAGTTTAAATACCTGTTAAAAGCCTTTTGTCAAATTTGTCAAGTTAGAAAACTGATTATCCGCTGTTAATTTTTAGTTCTACTCCTTGTTTTAATGAAATGCACTGAAATTTAATAAATATTTAAAAAATTAAATATTCAACGAAGTTAAGTGTCAGAATTTCACACGGGAAGCTTAAAAAAATCTCTAAGAAAGTAAGCACTACTACAGAACCAGGGAAAGAATTTTTGTTTCACGTTAGGCGCGCAGGGTGTACCTGTCCCCCCATATGTCTTTTTATTCTATTATCTCAAATGCACTAACCTTCTGAACTTGAATGACTGTGCTATATTGTTCCTAAGTATTTCATGGAAAGATACTGAAAGTTTGATCTCTAAACAATGAATGGAATTGCAAGCACAACGTTTTGAAATCTAATAGGAGACACCTGTACCCCGCGCGATTAACGGAGGGTTAAAGTGTAGTGTTTTGAAAAGTGTTGAGGACACCTGTACCCCGCGCGACTATCGGAGGGTTAATAGTAAATATTAAAGTTCATTTACTCTTCATTATTGTAGAACTGTAATATTAAGTAATTATATTCAACAGAAATATTAAATAACATTTAAAATGTGTTTATTTGTAAGCAAATTTAAACTCAAATAAAAAAAATAAAAATTTCAATGTTTTACGTTTCTGAGCGAAATTCGTATTTAAAAAGATAAAAATAAATAGTCAAGAAAGTGGGTTAAACGAATTTAAGTCCTTTTGAGAATCATGTGTCTGCTAGTTAGGTTTGAATCTCTTGCCGAAAGGGATGTTGTTCTTCCGGGATGTATTTTATAGTTTTTCCGGTATCATACATTTTGCTAGTCATAATCGTACTCTTGGTCGTCATAATTTTAGTGAGCAATCCTAAATTTATATTTATGGTTCTCAAAGGAAATTTATGTTCCCTAATGGCCTTAATATCCTTGCAAGTAGCACTCGGGAGTTAGAGCTGGTATATTTTAAATGACGAAACGAATTAATTAATTTTCCGAAATTTTAAACGTTATTTTTTGTTCTTTTGCCAAGTTTCTCAAAAAAATGTCGTTGCACCAGCATTTTTCTTGTAATAAGTATACTGGTCATGTAGCAATGAACAGCAAAATTGATGTTAAATGAGGTTTCCTGCGAAGGAAGTCCCCTTCTAACATCATACGGAAACTTTGAGGCTTTCCTACAACATGACTGTGAATGGCGGGATTTTAAGTTTTATACTAAACGATGGAACTACTTTCATCGAATCAAAAACACAAAAAATGTATTTTCGAAAGAGTCTGCAGAAGTCATAAACAGATTCGCGGTCATATTATTTGACTCGAAATCAGTATGCTCTAGAAATATAAAATAAGCAACACGTTTATAATTGGAACCGTACTTAACTAATTTCATTGTTACTTTTAAATATATCTGTGGATTCAAGTAGACTTTATCAAATTCTAAATTTTTCGTGAACGGTTAGCAGTATTAATTACGGTTCATTATGTTATAAAGATTTTTTCTTGTCTTTATGAGATCATTACTTTTCGCTTTATAGTTCAGATTAAAAGTGTATTTATTATTTTATCTTTAATAATACAGGGTGTACACAATTAAAGTGACAAATTTCAAAAATTATTTAAAAATACTAAAAATGTTGGAACTACGCTTTTTTGAAAATAATAGCGCATCTCAAAAGGTTTTTTCAGACAGATAGCATGCCATTTTGGTGATCTACGGGGTCGTAAATTACTGGAAATCAAAAATTTGTTTAGAGCTATTATCGGAGAAAATACTAAAACTCGAAGAAAAATAAAAGCATGTATTTGTAAGGAATTTTACGCTCTTCAATTTGTTAATTCACATGTAGTGTGAAAACTGAAGAGTTTTCGTGATTCAAGAAAAACTAAAAAAAGAAACCAGAAAACACGCATCGGCTTTTGCTGAACGGTAGCCATTGCTTACGGCATTATCTCGCTGTAACAAATTTAGAACGGCGTAACACCGCGTTACCTACCTGTAAAAAACATTTTGAGATGCGCTATTATTTTGAAAAAAACGTAGTTCCAACATATTTAGTTTTATTCATTAATTTTTGAAATGTGTCACTTTATTTGTGTACACCCTGTACTGTGTGGCTCGAAATCAGCATGCTCTAGAAAAATAAACTAAGCAACAAATTATCTTTCAAACCGTACTTAATGGTCATTGTTTGATTTAAAAATATCTGTAGATTCATGTAGGCTTTATCAAATTCTAAATTTTTCATGGACGGTTTGCGGTATTAATTTCGGATCATTAGGTTATAAAGATTTTTGCCTTGTCTTTATTATTTCATTACTTTTCGCACTGTAGTTCACATTAAAAGCGTATTCTTTTATCTTTAATAGTAGTATCATTCAAATGAAGCTTTGGCTGTTGTTTATATTCCCTTCCAATGTGCACATATCATTATAATTGCATGTATATCTAGAAATACTTTCATATGAGTACCTCGTTTTATACTCAATAATATATACCCCAATAATGAGTATAACATTTCTTATTATTTATTTGATCGAAAACAGAAAAGTCAGGACCATAGGAACTCGAATTTCTATTATGGTTTTTATGGGGTGCCAGAATACTCTAGCCCAGGGATAGCAAATTTCTTAAGATGGTATTGCTCCTTACAGGATATAACTGTAAACTGCATCTTTTTAATCTCCCAGTTTGATTTCATAAATATTTTGAAGATGCTTCTTTGATTCTGAAATTGTAGACTGCAAACTCATTAATATCTTTCTTTCACAGTCATTGACAAGGCACTGTGTATTATTCTGTACGTGCATAATTACGGTAAATTGCAACACTAGTTTCAGTTTCCTGATATTTATGATTTATAAATATTAACTCTCAAGAGGTGCTAGTTGTTTGTCGTATTCTAGAAAAAAGCAGATTTGTAATTTTGATTTTATTTCCAGGGATAAGAAGGAATTTGAGAATGAAATAGTCAAGTTTTAGGTTTTTTTTCTAGCAGCTCGTATTATTGTTCCAAAATGTAAATTAATGGAAAATAGTTTCCTTTTTTCTTTAAAAAATATAATTTTTTAAAGCTCAATGAAAAAAAGCAAGAATCAATCACAAATTTTACCATAGTGCTTCTCTATGTTTCGGAAACTATCTTGCAACGTAGAAATGCAATATTGCTGGCTTAAAACAAATTCCTTTATTTTTTAATTGCATTAAGAAGTGTGATTATGCAAAGCTTAGTCAATTCTGCAGAGATATACGAAAACTATTTTTATTTATTTCAAAGTTATCAATTATGTGATTATCTGGTATTAAGTCATTTTATCTAGAACGCCAATTTAATGGCAGCCCATTTTTGATTCATGGAGCCATCAATTTCTTTTCTTTTGGATTTATTTGTAGGATTATTTAGTATGGCACTGATTATTTAGTTTAAAATGTAAATAATGTGCCAACAGATACCAAGAACTGAAACTCATGCTGTTGTTGATAGATTTCGCACAGACAAGGGATTATGAACTCATCTTACCGCTTGCCTCTAATTTAGCCAATTTGCAAAGCCCTATAATTCATGGTCTTAGACAGTGATTGAAACTGTCATGTTCGTTGTTTGATTAATGTCTTTTTAGCTGACAAAAAATGATAAAGAACGAATTATGTTTCAAAAATCTTTTCTTTTCCAAATTATTGATCCTTTTTCCATCGAATGTTATCTTTATTCCAATGTAAAATTGGCATTTATTGCTAACTTAAAATTGTTGGAAATAAAATTTTTAAAGAATGCATTTCCTGTTGCGTGTGTTTCTGTGATGAATCACACACAAGTGTAATTTATTGAATCAGTGAATTGTATTTCACTAAATCATATGTCTCATTGTCCTTCAGGACATAAAATGTGACTTGCAGCAGTGTTCAGCTTAAACTTTTAGAGTAGACTTAATAATGCAAAACAAAGTAAATTCAATGGAAATCTGGCGGTCAATTAAAATATCGCTAAAGAACTCTTTTGTTGTTTGCCATATATGTAACAGGAAAAAAACATTATAGAAATATTTAATATATTTATAGAAACATTTGTTTCCATGGCGGCGATTGGTTGGCAAAAGTGAAGGGGGGGGGGCAAAAAATTTATAGACACATAAAAGTACCCTGGGGTATAAGGAAAAGACAACAAACTTTAAATCTTACAAAATTAAGTTATTAACTATTGTAAGTATTGTATTGTAATTAATTATTGTTAGTAGTGTATTGTAATTATTGTAATTAAGTTATCGTTATTCTTAATAGTTACAAAATTAGCCAGCTTTCCAGGACAGTGTTTTTTTAAATAATTCCAAATTTTAGACATCTAAAACAAAATAAAAATGTAATTTTCCCGTAGAAAGTGCAAGCTACAGAGTCTCGATCACTGAAACTGATAGTTTGACAATATGAGGGCCAGATTTCCCATAGGGCCAACCTAGACCATGGCCTAGGGCGAAGTTGTCAGGGGGCGCATACACGGAAGAAATAACCTCCAAATATTTATAAACTTATCAGTTTTATTTTGAAAAGGCCATAAAAAATGATGTTTTTGAAATTTAAATTCTTTACATTAAATATATTGAATGATACATTTTTTCGGCTTGTGTGGACCCAACCGTTTCTTATCCTTGTAATTTCATGCATTGAAATCGATTTAATAAGATCCGTCCACTTCAATGATCCTTCAAGCTTATTTACGGAGAAAAGCGCGAACGAAGAAGTTCTAGCATGTATTTCGCATGATTTCCAGAAATTTGATGAAGTATTTTTTTATGTGTTATTTTTATGTTAATTCACCAGTAGAGTAATTTTCAATTAAGAATTTAATGTCGTTTAAAGATTATAAAGATTTTATTAAATGGTTATATGTTTCAAAGATAAAAAATTTAAAATTGTATGTAATTTCTTTTCAGAGGGGCGCAGAATATGCCATGGCATAGGGCGCAGAAAAGTGTAAATCCGACTTTGGACAGTACAGTAAAAGCCACAAACCGTATTCTTCAACCCAGTGAAATATTCCTGCTATTATCCTAACGCGGTTTGAAAGTAACTACCGTATTTGAACATAATATTTCTGATTCAACACAGTAACCTGTCTTAGACCATAGCGAGATGACCCGGTATTATACTCATCAAAATCATGAACCAGAAAGATGGGTATTATCCAAGTTAACCACATATTCACCACATATTATCGAAATCACCCGACGTAGCATTTAACAGGAGAACAACATTTGAGGTAAAATATATTATAAATTTTTTTTCCTAAATATTGTACTTCCCAAATTGAAGCCTTGTTTAATGTACAAAGAAATAAATATCCTTAAAATCTTTTGAGTTCAAATATGAGAAAGTGTGATTGAAAAAAATAATGAAACATTGCTAAGAAGGAAATAACAATTTTTAACTTAAATGAATACGTTTAAAAGCTACTGAATAAAGCCAAAGTTCAGCAAACAAAGGCAAAACATTTAACTGATTTTTTATATTCCAATGAAAATAATTTATAACAAATTTTTGCTGGGTTAAATGCATTTCTGAATCTTTAATCTTTAGACAAAAATTATTAATATATATTTATGAATAAGTTTTGTCCCTAAATCAAACTAAAATGTTACATTTTTAAAATGAAAAATTTGTTCTAAGCAATACTTTTTTAAACGTCTGTTTTAAATATGCAAAAACGTGTTCTACTTTTTAAAACTTTTGGGCTCTTAAAAGAGTCTTTTTTTCTGTTGATTGTATTATCTTTCCAAATACTTTTTCTCATTCTCAACTCTCAGAATCATCAAAATTTTCTTCATCCAAATTCTTCATCACATTCTCAATCCCCATATCCGTGAGATATTTTTGAAGCATTCTAAAAAATATACGAAACAAACACAAGAAAAGAAAATTTCGGCTTTTATCGACAGCGTAAAATTATCGAATGGAGTACTTTTCAGATTTTTGGAATTTGTTGTCCCTAAACATCGCCAAAAATGTAGAATAAGAGCTTACAACTGATAACATTGGCGAAAAATATCCCCACCCAACTACGGACAATAGAACTCACGTTCTTGAATGGGTCGGGAAACTCCTTTCACGAGAAAGAGGGGGAAAGAACTGTCACTCGATTGCTCGGTTCAACACTTGTACCGCAGCCGAAGTAAAAGGAAAAAAATCCCGGTACAGCGTATGTACCGGGTATGTATTGGAAAAGGTTAAATACTGATCTGCCAGAGTCTAATGAAGAACTGCTCGATGGCGCAATGAATAATTTTCGTTCCCATAAGAAAACCCATTGGTATCAACGTAGGTGACAAGCTATCACAGCGTCCCCCTTGCACGTCATTAATCAACGAGGTACATCATCATCTTAATTGTAATTTATAGCTTATCACGAACCTTCAAAAAGATTTCAGAATGAAAGAAGACACTTACTGCGTATATAGCTTATTTTGATAACAATATTTTCAGAGCAAGTGTAAATGCATACCATTGATGCCTACTTAGCCAGCTGAAAAAGCCTAGATAATTTCAAAAGTGGTTCAATTTTCCGTGTAACAGATATAGAAGTGATCAATCTTACTGACTGAACAAAGACCTCCTTTCAACCCATCTGACAAGTGGTCATTAAGAGGTAGGGAATGATCTTAACTCGAGGGTAGTCAGGTAACATTGATAGCGATTTCGACATTTCTCCTAATTTTAAGGCAGTTCTAGACGTCCGATTTCAAATTCTCGTGAATGTCAGAGGGCTAATTGAAAATTAAGCACCAGTGATCACGTATTTAAACTTCTCAGACATTACTCCCTTCTTTATAATTTCTAGGTTTGGACGGCTGAAATAAAATAAAATATAATTTTTCTCACAAAATTGTGTGGGGGGGCAGTTGCGCCCCTTGTCTCCCTGAGTCGCCGCCACTTTTTTGGTTTGGCCTTTTGGTTTAGCTTTCTGTAAGAAAATTTTCTTCTCACTTTAATAAGTAATTAATGCAACAAGTGTCAAATCTTGAAAATTGTATAGAGGAATAAAAGCAGACAGTAGTTTTCACTCTCATCTGGAAAATTAAGATTCATCTCTTCGTATTGCATTGTTTGAAGTTTTGCAAAGATAATAAGAAATTAATTTTATCATTTGAAATAAAATATAACGACAAAATCCTGCTTTTGTGAAAACATTCGATAATTTGGAATTGAACTATGCACTATAAGCGAATGTTGGATCCTTTTACGTTTATTTTCTTGTATTCTTATTTTTTTTCCTTTTGAAATCGTGAAGAGAAGCGTAAGATTTTCCCATGGTAACTTTCTCACTTTGGTTATATTATCTATTCAGTCACAGCATTACGATAGAAGTTTTAGACAGTACGCAGTACCAAGTAGTAAACATGCCTCAGGGCGTCAGGATCGCAGGCAACTTGCCAGAAACCAATCCGCCCAAGATGTGGCAGATAAAATTGAACTCCGATTGTTATTAAAGGAAGCATTGATATTTAACAGAATTATTTTTATCTTGTTGAAGGATGTTTGTAGATTGAACAGCAGAATGATCAGTAAATAAAATTTTTATAAAAAAATATTTTTCATTAAAAATTAACGACTTTAATCTGTCTCATTAAGTTGCATATTATTAGATAAAATATGGCATGTTTACAAGATATATACACATATTTGCACATTTTCAGAAAGATTTCGATAAGGAATTTAAAAAAAATGTTTTGGAATAAATATTCTTTGCAACAGCTTATTATATGAAATGAGAAATATCGTCTGCTACTTTTAAATTTATTCTTCATTCAAAATGTCGCATGTAAGCAAGCTGTTGATTGAAGCATATGTTTTTGCGCTTTCCAAAGAGAAATATTCATATTCCAAAACACAAAAGCGTTGTGAAATGTTTCTAACTGCAAAATAAGCAACATTATTAATCGGAAAGGGAAAAACCGTCAATTATTATTTCTACATGGAAAGAAGACTCCAAACGATTACCCGAAGAAGGTAGGTACTGTTTAAAATATTTCTAAAGTGAAACCGCTGGTAACAAGAGAAAATCCGCCAACGCAGAAATAAATTGTAAAGTCTTTAAACACATCTGTATCAACAATAAATAAAATAATAAACCAAGATTACATCATAAAAAAGCTAAAAAACATAATGTTCACCCGATTTTGCCGAGGCATATGTCTCAATGCAGAAGAGTTTGTAAAACCCTATACGAAAACTACTATTTAACAGGAGATATATGGAAATACATTGTGACCTTTGATGAAGCTTGGGTTGACCTAAGTCACTGCAACAAAAATAGGTCTATTTGCTATAGAAACCGAAGAGAAAAAAATGTACAAATCTGGTTCAGTCAATGCAAAGGAGGTATCAATAAGGGGTTTATGATTGTCGCAGAGTTCTCCTACAATGGGAAATTAAAAATGAGAAGAATGGGAAAAATGTTAAAATCAACTCAACGCACTATCAAGAGAAAGTTTTACGTCCGATATTTACAGAAGAAATTCCATTTCTTCTTCCCAATTAATTTCAGAGAATGAAACTTCATCAAGACAAAGTTACAAGTCTTACTTCGGAAAGTACCACTGCATTCCTTGACAAACTGAAGACTGATACAGCTGTAGGAGAATGTGTAAACGCTTTCAGTATTATGACTCAGACTGGTTAATTAACTGAAAATGATATTCATCAATGAAAATTTTAATATTTAATAAGTGTTTCTCTTTAAAATTAATTCATTGTCTTTAAAAATGCAAATTGAAATGAAAATTAGGTTGTTTAAAGGATCCAACAGATGATCTTTACTTTGCTGCCTCACTCTTTGCCTTAAATTTCAACGCTCATTACCACAATAATTCAACTTAAAAATACAAACCCAAACTTTATATCTTGCATACATATGTCATGTGTAAACCAAGACGAGTATTATCTCTTCAAATTTCTCGAATACTTCCCAATTTTATTAAGTTTCTTTCTTAGGTAGGAGAGGGAAAAGATCAACCGCTCATTCTTTCAGAAGAAGTGATAAAACTCCCAGTCCGCTTTGGTTCGAAAGATGCTGAGAAAAAATGTACCAATTTTTCTTGCAGGCTTCCTGGATATTTACTTAACCTCGATTTGCATGATGTTGCTCACGTAACTGCACAACATTTTTTCCCCAAATTTTGCATTATTTTTATTCCAAATAATCCAAAAACATAAATTTAAAGTAGCTGATTTCTGGTATTAAATGAATACATTTTATGCTTTCAAATTTTGTTTCATCATTTATAAATTACGCACAATGTTCTGACTTCAATAAATTTCGACGGAAAAAATCCGTTTTATATTTATTCTAGCATTTATAAATAGCAGAGAAATTATAGTTAATGGAGACCAGAGGCCGAATTAACTCATTAAAACATCTCATAATTTCTTATATCTTTCCGAGGAAATGGTTTCAGTAAATAATTGCTATTAACTTGTTTCATTCACTGCAGACAAGTTAATAGCTGATAAATACAATTTGTATAATTAATAGTCATGATCCTTTACTGAGTTTTACTTGCACTCGTCTGGTAAATTTTACTTGATTCATTAATAATACGAGAATATTTAAGCGATAATAACAACTTGTAGAAAATTTCTTATTTGAGTAAATGAATTAGTTCAGCAAAATTTCATGGTATATGTTTTGATATTCTTTATAGATATTGTTGGAAAAGTGTAATGTCGTTTTCTTGCCTCAATGGTCATATGTTTGGGAAGAGAGTTTTACAGGGTCAATAAAGGGATGGCAGGGCTTGGACACCTAACCTTGGCGGCCAACATGGCTATAGGATGGGGTAGCTAGGATTATTATAAAAACGTTTAAACAAGGTAGATGCCCAATGATAAAATTTAAATTAGAATATATATATCGATTATTTTATCAATTCTAGGTACTGAAATATATAACAAACAATGATAAAAAATTCAAGCTATACTTATATAAGTCACCTACCTTTCCAGACCTAAAAAACCTAGCTACTAAATTAAGTCATTTTGCATATAGTGGTAGTACAATGCACGTTGTGATATCTAAATAGAAAAATTAAAACAGAATCGAACTAGAAATTTAAATTTTTTTGTTTATTTAATAATTGTAAAGATTTAGATTAACTGCCAACATTGAAAGAGGATGACTTTTTGGTTTGTCTCAATTTGGATTCTGTTGTTATTGGATGGGATAGCTAGGATTACTATAAATGTTAAAGCAAAGTAGTTACCCAATGTTAAAATTTAAATTAATATATATATTGAACAATTAATTAATTAATTCTGGGTACTGAAATATATAACACGATAATAAGCAATTCAAGCTATACTGATATAAATCATCTACCTTTTCAGACCTGAAAAACCTAGCTACTAAATTAAGTCATTTTGCATATAGTGGTACATTGCGATTTGTGAAATCAAATTAGAGAAATTAAAACAAAATCGAACTAAAATTTTAAAATTTTTGTTTATTTAATAATTGTAAAGATTTAGATTAACTGCCATGATTTTACAAATGAAATATTTTGATAAAGATGCACACAAAAATGACTAAAGAACAATTCACATAAAATCACAAATTGAAAAATCGCAGCTTTTTTTTTAAAAGAAAACAAAAGTCAATAGCGCTACCATCAAAAACTAGATTTTTTCATATAAAGAAATTTTTAGCTCCATTTAGATTTGATTCGAACTTTGATACGAACTTCAATTCTTTATGATAAAACTGTGTGCCAAAATTGTATTCGTTTCATTATTTAAGTTTCAGAGTTATTGTGGTCTGATGAACACGGGCACACAGACAGACACACTTTCCGTGGACGGATTTCGTCCAAAATTTGATAAAAACCCACAAATAATATGTAAAGATCACACACCAAATTTCATCTCTCTAGCTCTAATAGGATTTGAGTTATCGTGTTCACAGACAGACACATAGACGGGCAGATGTAATTTCAACAATGTGTTTTTTGGACTCGGGAAGATCTAAAACATGGAGATTCGTCAAAATCTCGAGTTTGAATTCTAATAAGTATGCGAATATACAGACGGACAAACAGTCAACCCTTTGACGGATTTGATACGGACCTACATTCCTGACCATAAAACTGTTTACCAAATCTTATGTATCTAGATATTCAAGTCTTTAAGATATCGTGCTCACATGAACGCGGACAAACAGTCTTCCCATGGACGGATTTTGTCCAAAATATGAAAGAATCCTACAAATCATGTGTAAAGATCACATATCAAATTTAATCGCTGTAGCTTTAATGCTTTTCGAGCTATCGCATTCGCAGATAGACACACAGACATAATTCCAAAATTGTGTTTTTAGCACTCAGGGAGATCTAAAACGAGAAGATTCATCTAAATCTCGAGTTCGATTTTTTCTGACGATTACAATACTTTCTATTGTATACTTCGTATACGAGGAATTAAAAAGTTAGAAACCAAGCTGACATCGATCGACATGCTCGTTCCCGAGGTTCGAATCACGTCTCCGCAAGAGTGGAAGGAGAGAGGTCTTATATCTCCATCAGCCAGATCGGAGTATTGCCATCACGTAGGAACAAACTGTATTTGCCATTTGTATATTCTTGATTTTCTATATATTTTCAGAACATAATTATCGGTTAATGGAATATTTTAAAAGTTTTGATAACATACAAGTAGCGTCACACCGCAAGTAAATAAAGAAATAATAATTTTACGATTCTATAATATTTATAACATTAGTAAGGGAGACCGGGGCAGGTTTACACACTTTTTAAACTTTTATTTTTCTATTTTAAGGCTTTAAAGTATTTCTCTCATTTTCATTACCTAGCTTATTAGCATTAGCTAGACTTTTAGGCATCTAGTGTGTATTTTTAAGTACTTTAAATTATTATATTTTTGTAATTATACCATTTTCTTTACCATGACGTCGCCTGTGTAAACTTGCCTCATGTCCGGAGCAAGTTTACACAATGCCTGGGACACGTTCACACACCACCAAAAATCATTAAATGAAGGCTTACAGTGATTAAAATACAACAAATTAGATACTAAGAAACCTAGTTTATTTCAAAAAGTACATAATAGCTTATAAAAAATTACGGTCAATCCTAATTGTGTTCAAACACACTCTCACAATTTATACCAACAAAATATTTTGAATTGCCGTAGGTAATACAGTCCTCATGAGCCCACCTCTTACATTCGGCGCATTGTACCCACTGTTCGCCAGATCTTGATTCTTCGCGTGAATTTAACAGTAAATACACAGACAGTTTTCATCGGCATGCTCTTCATCAGAATCAAATGTTTTTTGGTCTTTTGTATATTTTTACGCTCAACATTTCCCAAATTTTCTTTCAGAACAAGGTTTTTCTTATTTTAAAATTTTTTATCCACACTGTTTTTTTTCATTATTATAACGTGTTCTAGTGGAGTTTGACTGAGACATAATTTCCTCTTTATTGATTTCTCCTTCTCTATTTGTAAAACATTTTTTGCAGGAGTATCTGTAAGAATTGATGCTTGCCTTTTTGTCCTACCTCTGTTACTTCTTTTCCTTGGCCCTGCTTTTTGAAATAGCCTCATATCTTCAGGTGTTGGGAATGACTTTGTAATGCATGTGCCACTTGTGCCAGTTCGAACAAAAAAATGGCGATGGGCAAGTTTACACACTGTGTAAATCTGCCCCATGCCCTCTGTGTAAACTTGTCCTATCGCCATTTTTTTGTTATAACTCAGCATAAATGTTTTATTTATAATAAAAATAATCAACCAAATAGCTTAAAATAACCACAAAAGAACAATCGAAGAGAGTAATCCGTAATAAGTTATAATGTTCTAATAGTACGAGCTCTCTTAATGCCAATAAGTAAGGGTGAAATTTTACTAAACTGGTAAAAAATCAGAAAAAGCTGTCCACTTCGCGCCTCCCGACGAATGGAATCTGAAACATAAGTTTTGTGTACACTTGCCCCGGTCTCCCCTACAGTCTAAAATGTAGAAAATAATTAAAAGTATAAACTTTTTACTATTTCGCATTAAAAGCTGTTTTTGTTAAATTTATTCGGAATAAGAGAAGAACTACCCAAGGAAAAAAAGTTCTAAATTAAGAAACAATTACTAATTTTTTTCTGCCTGTTTCATGATGTAGTGTCCACTCTCTCCCTGATGGAGATAAATTGCTCAAGTTAATTAGACAATCAGGCTGGGTATAAAGAGCTTATAGTTAGTCAAAAATTATAGTTGAAATTCATATAAACAAAAAGTCGAAAACTTCCAATTTTTGCATTTTAAATTTGATTAATGCATGATATTTCAGCATGCTGTTGTAATGAAAGAACGCAGAATTTTCTTTTAGTTTCTGGAACACATCTCGATGCTATAGATAAATTATGGAGAAACGAAATAAAATTAAAGTTTAAGATAAAGAAAATGTGTTAATATAAGGTTGTTTCGTTGCATTAAGGCACAGGTGAATAGTAAGGTAAATGGAAGAACAAGGATCAAATGGTCACCCGCCTTTTGATATTCCTCTCAGAATACGGTTAGCAAAAAAAGTAAGTTTCTGTTTAAATTTTTGTGACGCAACGCTTTTACGATCCTTTTAATAAAGAAATTATGAACAAATATTAAAAAAGAGACAAGACTTATTTTTTCAACTTGTGACATTTGAAAATTTTAATGTTTTGTACTACGGAATCTTAATAATTTTCTATTATTACGTCCGATGAATTATTCATTTAATTGTGTGCTCTTAAAATTAAGTATGCATTTAAGAATAAGGTAGTTGAGCCAAAGGTGGTCATAGTTAAGCTTCGATGATTTTTTAAAATTTTCTGGTTAGGTATGTGTGGGTGAATTTTTTTTTGTAAACTCTTACACTTATCTCTAACACATGCCATGAGTACTTTTCTTTGTAAAATAAAATTTAACTATTTTCATAATACAATTTCAAAATTGTAGCTGGTTGACCACCTTTGGCGCATAGTGTTTCAAAGGTGGCCCATACATTGAAATCACTTTTAAAATTCGAAAAAATACTCGGAAAACTATTTTTAATTCTAAAAGACTATTGCAATATTCAATACATTATGTTTATATTTATAACCATAACTAGGCCAAAAATTAACAAAAGTTTCTTTTAGATTTCGTGATATTTTTCTCATGTGGAAATAAAACTATAACCATCATTCAATAATTAAATAAAAACTAGAACTTTGTTGTTTAAATTTAATAATAAGTGATAATAATTTTGTTGAGATATTTAAGCAGAAATCTTGAAAATTACCCTTACAACATTGATTTCCATATTTGTTTCCTAAAGTGGACCGAACCCAGGCTATCTTGGGAACATGCATACGGTTGCTATTTGCACGAATTAAAATTATTAATATGATAAATCTGTTAGAATTGAAGTAAATGTGATTAAAGAGAAAGAAATATGCTTTCAGAAAACTTATCATATCTGAAAGTTCTAAGAATTTAAACACATGTAAATTAAAATATCTTCTTACCTGGAAATTAGAACGACTACTCCTCAAAAGTGAAATCACTGCAGACCATGGAGGAGATCGAGGTGATCTCTTCAAATTCAGCCACGTGCACTGCAGATACATGATTTACAATGCAGTAGCATCATGTTATAATTAAAAATGGAATTAATTCTAATTGTGAGGAGTGGACTACCTTAGGAACACTGGCCCCCTTTGGCTCACCTACCTTAATCATGAAATTTGAAAAAAATAAAGGATAATAGACTTTCAGACCAATGATGAATATAAAAAGTTATTCATTTAAAAATTTTGATTATATTATGCCGATTTATCTGTGTATAGTTATTGTTAATGTGGATAATCGGTAAATGTGGATAATCACCGACGATAATACATAATAACAAAATAAGCCGGTTAAAGCGGATAATTTATGAGAATTTCTCACATTCACCGGTTATTATGAATAATTACCAATTAAATTTGGTCCATATGACTAATTAAATGTACACATGATCTCCTTGATCAAAATTATTGGTAAATGTGATAAATTAAACCCATCCGGTAAAATGACAAATATAGATCGTCACGGGTTTTCATGCTGTACAGCACCATACCATGGAGAAATCTTACCCATAGGGTTAAGCAAAATTATTTTAACATTCAATGAACAAGCAAAGCTACTAGGTCCCGGCTGCCGCTGTTTTTTTTTTTATTAAGTTAACAAAATTTGCCCGGTGCCAATTTCAGATGCCATTGATATTAATTTGGTTATTATTTTCTGTATGTGTTTTGTGTTTTTAATGCTTAATTTTTGCGGTTTTTGCTCTTTGAGTTTTTGCGTTTTGTGTTTTTGCTCTTAATCTATTTGTGTTTTTATTGTTAAGTGTTTTGTGTTTATGCTGTTTGAGTTTATTCGTTTTCTGTTTATGTTTTTAATTTTTTTGTATTTTGTGTTTTTAATGTTAATCTTTTTGTGTTTTGCTCTTTATCTTTTTTTGAGTTCATTTTTAAATTGTCGCTGATTTTTAAATTGTTCCGCTCACCCCTTGGGGTTCTTTGTAAATTATTTTTTATTGTAATTCATGTCTTTTGTTTTATATTTACCCTCTGTCCTGTGGAAGGCCTTACATTTTCTTGGGTAGGCTGGGCCGGGGCGGGTTGTAAATAAATAAATTTCAATGCATCGCGAACGCGGTTGAAATTCTACATTAAAAACAGAATGTAGTGCAAAGACAACCCACAAATACTTTGGTTTCGAAAATATTTAACTCTAAGCGATTAACCTATAATTATGGCACACGCACCTCAAATATTCAAATAGAAAAAAAATAGATTTCAAACGAAAATAACTACACTGACCAAATTTCATTGGTAATTTTTCATAATGACGGGCTAATGTGTTAAAAACCCATAAATTATCCACTTTAACCGGTTTATTTGTTTCTTCTCTATAACCGCGGTTATTATGCATAGATACAGCCCTCATTTTCCAAATTTACTGCATGATATACATTTCTTTAATTTACGTCTTAATATTCATGTAATATTTACTTTAATAATAAAAAATGATTTTTCTTTGTAGTTTTCTTTACAGTGCACATGATATTCATTATACTATATGAAGCATGCCATGTTGTGATTTCATCATGGTGCCGCTGGATTTTGGCATAAAATATTGATTAAAAATGAGATAGATTTTAAATCAGATTGTAATGCTTCTCAGTGCTTTAAATGTCAGAATTTCTGAAGATATTATATGCGAAAAGTGTTTTTGAATCATCAATTTCAGTTTTCTTTTACGGGTTTTTTTAGATATTTCGTTGCCTCATAATTCATACTCTGAAAATACTAAAAAATATTTCATTCAGAAATCAACGAAATTTACACTTTAATTCGAAATAAAACTGAAATTTGAAGATTTATAAATTTCAAAGTTTCCCAAATGCAGTAAAGAATGTATAAATTGTGTTGTTAAAATTCAACATAGATCATCAGTAGATTAACAGAAGGCTTAAATTTTATTTGAAGATATATTTGGAAAAGATTTATTAGAGAAGATTATTTGGAAATCTTGAAAATACAATTACTAATATAACTAATTCATAATAATAGAATGGATTTATTGAAACTGAGATAAAACGGGTAAAGTAGCTTCAGATTAAAACAAAACTATGCGAATTGCTTGAAGGTTATTTATGAGGATAAGAAAGAATGAAGGAAAGTCTTCTTGGCTAAACTGTATTTAAAAATAATATGTTGGGCTATTACACAATGCTTAACGTCATTAATGGCAGATTTCAAAATATTATTATGAAGAATTTGTTATATTCTAATTATTCTGCAAACGGATAATATTTCCCCACTGTCTGTCACGAGAAAACTTATTGGAGGCGAAAGAAACTATCATATTGCACTAAAGATAGGTGGTTCTGTAGCGGTCAAAGAAAATAGTTCTTCTGACCACTGCCTTAATGATGTTTAATATTGGTTTAGGACATAATGGATAGTTAATAAAGGTAGGTCAGCATTAACGAGCATAATTCATCCCCGATATATTTTGTATTTTTTCCTTATCTTAGTATGCGGTTGAGTTCAGATTTTTAATTCCATCATCTTGTCCAGCGTATTGAAAAGAAATCAAGGCCATCAAGGAATAAACTGCATCTCTCAATCTCTCAATGAACCGAGTTGGATGCTCTCCGAGAAGAGGAAATTATATACATATTTAGTGACCTCAAATTTAATACCAACGCGAAAAGAATTGAGACATTGCTCAACTGTTGTTTAAAGAATGGATAAGTCAAGATATAGTATATCAATACGCCATTGTATCATGTCAATAATACCTAATCTAACATTTCCGATATTCACCCACCGTCTAATAATATGTACGAGAGATCTGGGCGGCAATAATTTAATTCTCTTGTTTCAGAATTTCTCATTAAATCGTGACTTTGGCTCGGATGATTTTAGTGAATATCATCGTATGGATTTCGAATCAGATAAATCAACTGAAACACGGACTCATGTAATTACCGTCTGATTTCTTTTATTTCATTTGTGTCATTCCGAATTCAGCACTGGAATGTTGAATTACAAGACTACACTTGTCTAACCA